>JBAHVR010000135.1:22500-67500 GCA_036898135.1 Oncomelania hupensis
AAACTCAAATCAAAGGTAAATAAACTCTATTATTGAATACTTTGCAAATCGAAACGATTAGATCTATCGTACACGCTTCCGGCATACTTTCGTTCGTGTTTCAACGTAACATAACCCCCCACTCAAGAAGAAATTTACCTAATTTCTTTCAACAACGTTGAAACGTAATGCACAAACAAAGTTCAGAATTAAAACTTATTTCAGACTGTCTGAACACGGTCAATGTTCTCAGCTCATTCACACAAAGCCAATGGTTTTCATCTTCAAATCTGTCTGGATATTGTCAATGTTCACAGTTTATCTACACGGTCAATGTTTTTTTACTCACACACTCTGCTGAGGAAGTCCGCACCAACATTGTCTGATCCTTTGATAGATTCTACTCGCATGTTAAAGTTCTGCAAGTACATAGCCCATCTCATGATGCGACTGTTCACAAACTTGGCAGAGTTCAAGTAAGTTAGCGGCTTGTGATCAGTCTGTAGCACGAACTTCACTCCTTGAAGGTACAGTTCGAACTTCCGGATTCCCCATATGATGGCAAGGCACTCTTTCTCCATGGTCGAGTAATTTTTCTCAGCCCTGGACAGCTTCTTGCTGGCGTAACTGACCGGAAATAGTTTCCCTTCGTGTTCTTGCATCAGTATGGCGCCGATGCCTTCGTCCGCTGCGTCTGTCCTTAAGACGAATTCCTTGGAAGTATCGGGCAGTCGTAGCACCGGATCCTTCGAAAGGAGGTCGCGCACAGTCTGGTATGCCCTCTCCTGAGACGGTCCCCACTGCACTTGGTTTGGACAGCCTTTCCGCACCAGGTCCGACAAGGGTGCTGTGATGGCGGAGTAGTTTGGTACAAACTCCCTGTAGTATCCAGCCAACCCCAGGAAAGATCGCACCTGCTTCTTGGTTTGGGGACGCGGAGCGTTCAGAATCTTGGTGACGTTTTCTAGTAGAAGCCCCTTTTGTCCTTCTTTCAGCGAATGGCCGATAAAGTCTACGTTGTCAGTCCCCAGAATGCACTTACTGGGTCTCACGGTCAGGTTGGCTTCTGTGAGACGGTGAAACAGCTCCCTCAAGGTCTGCAGATGCTCTTTCCAGGTGCGGGTGTGGACTAGCAGGTCGTCCCAGTAACACACGACGTTGTCCATCCCTTTGAGCATCTTCCTCATTCCTCTCTTCAGGGTAGCTCCGCTGTTGACCATGCCAAAGGGCATCCTTAGGCACTCGTACGTCCCATCAGGAGTTACGAAAGCAGTCTTTGGTATGTCCTGTTGACGCACGGGGACTTGCCAATAACCCTTGCTGAGGTCAATCTTTGAGAAGATTTTACTCCCCGATAGTTGGCGGAAGAGGTCTGCTGCGGTAGGCATCGGCTCAGGGTCGAAGACGGTGATCTTATTAACCTTCCTGTAGTCGATGCATACTCGGTTGCTCCCGTCCTTCTTCTTCACGACCACGACAGGGGACGCGTAGGGGGAACTGGACTCCCTGATGATGCCCATCTTCAGCATCTCATCGATGTCTTTCTTCAAGGATTCACGGGCCTTGAAAGGGATCGGGAAGGGCTTGGATCGAACAGGGATATTCGAAGTGAGGTGGACTTCGTGTTCGACCAAAGTTGTAGAACCAGGGACATCGCTGAAGTTGTGGGGAAACTCGCCCATAAGGTCCTTGAGCTCCATCTTTTGACCTTCCGTCAAGCTTGGTCCTAGCTTAACGTCATCGATGCCTTCTTTGCTGTGGAAGTCTCCCAGTTCCAACAGTTCCTCGCTGTCAAAGCTGTTGTCGATCTCAGCTGCTGTTGCTGCATGCACAGTCTCTGGCGGCCTTTCCACGTACAGCTTAAGGAGGTTGGCGTGGTATATCTTGGAATGCTGGCCGACCTTCACCTTATAGTCGTTGATCCCCACCACGGTCTCCACTTCGTACGGGCCTTTCCACTGCATCAGCAACTTATTATGATCGGTAGGTAGCAGCACCAGCACTTTGTTGCCAGGTTTAAACTTCCTGTTCACGGCCCTACGGTCATAGTAGTGCTTTCCACAGTCCTGGGACTTCTTCAGGTTTTCTCTGGCTATCTCGAGAGTCTGCTCCAGCTTCTCCCGTAGCTCAAACACGTACTGGTAGCTGTTCTTCACCTCTGGGGTGTCTACTTCTTTCGTCCACAGTTCTTTCAGGATGTGCATCGGCCCTCGGATGGTTCTTCCGTACAGCAGCTCGAACGGAGAAAAGCCGGTGGACTCCTGCGGTACTTCTCTGTAGGCGAAAAGTAAGGCGTTGATATAGCGATGCCATTGTCTGGGCTGCTCGCTGCACAGTTTCTTCAGGGTGGACTTCAGCGTAGCATTGAACTTCTCGACAAGCCCGTTGCACATCGGATGGTAGGGTGTCGTAGTCAAATGCCGGATGCTCAGCAGTCTGTTGACCTCCTTCATGCAGTCAGAGACGAACTGCGTCCCGAGGTCTGTCAGAATTTCTTCGGGCACTCCAAGTCTACTGAACATGTCCACCAGTGCCTCTGCTACAGTTTCAGTGTCAATCTTCTTCAGTGGCACTGCTTCTGGGTACCGAGTCGCATAGTCTACTAAAGTCAGTACCCATCGATGACCTTCTTCACTCGGAGGTCTTATTTCGCCGATTAAGTCTAAGGCCACCCTCTTGAAAGGTCGGTCGATCAGAGGCATCCTCTGCATAGGCACTTTCGGGACCCTTCCTCGAGGTATGGTCTTCTGGCAAATGTCACATGATCGGCAGAAACGGCTGACGTCCGCATGAAGTCCTGGCCAGTAGAACACCGCCTGGATTCTGTCCGACGTCTTCTTGATACCTAGGTGACCTCCCATGATTGAGTCATGTGCTACTTCCATCACTTGGCGCCTTAGGGGTAACGGTACCAAAACTTGACGTAGTGGTTTACCTCCGTTGACCCTCGGGTGCTGGAAGATTCGATACAGGATCTTGGTCTTCACCTCAAAATAGACCGTGCCACTGCCCTTGGTCACGTGGTCTTGGCGGTTCCTGTACTTGTTTAAAGTGCTATCAGCTTCCTGGAGCTGGATCAGCTTATCTCTGTCCACGATGGCAGCTTTGGAGTTGTCGGCGACCTTCAGTGGCGTAGACGTTTTGTCTCTCTTGGCCTGGGCCCTGGTAGTAACGGCACCGACGATCTCTGGTCGGCAGGGCTGAGCTGGAGTAACCACATTGTCCCGTAGCAGCTCTGTAAGGTCTCCATCGGGAAACGGCAATGGATCCTCCTCCACAACTTCGACGTGTTGGGTTGAGGCAGGACTCCATTCCGGATCGGGGTCGTCGGGTCGTCTCGCGCCGTCGATATTCCCGATCATCAAATCATACAGCGGCTTCTTCAGGCAAACCGCTTCGACTTCGCCTATGTAGAAAGGGGTGTTGACATGAATCTTCGCAACTGGCGCTCTCACACATTTGCTGTCGGCCATGAGTGTCCATTTAGAATCGCCAGTGAACTGTTCTTTAGCGATTAGGTCTTCTCTGACGATGACCCCACTACAGCCAGAGTCTCTTAAGACAGTCACTTCATGATTTCCGACGCGTCCCTTGGAAACAGGCATGTTCTGTACGGTCACAGCTGCGCTGGCGACGACGGGGATGGATTTCCCGTTGGCAAGGAGGAGTTGGCCATCAGTCATGCACTCTTGCACGTCCGCAGGGGTAGCTGTGCGCTCGGTCTCACTCGGAAGAATGACGCTCCCGCCGCACACTTGATGGTCAGATCTACTGGTTTGCCGTTGATTGGAGAACCGCCTCTGCCGGTTGCCCGCCGCTGCGTTGTCCGTACTGCTCCGCTGTCCGCTACTTTTGTTTTGGGGACAGTTAGAAGCTCTGTGGTCTGTAGCGTTGCAGGTGAAACAGCCCCTTGAATGCCCTTCCCTGGGAGGAGGCGTGGAGTCTGTCTGTCTCTGGCTCGTCTGGCTTCCCTGGATCTGGTTCACATGGTTTCCAGTCTTCTGAAAATGTTTCGTCGCGCTGGGTGGCCCCAGGGTTTTCCCATGAGCGATGAGATATCTTTCAGCAGCCTCAGTCACATCTTTAAGCGTCTGCAGCTTTTGTTCTTCTAAGTGGGTCGCTAAGTCCTTGTGACAGGCATTGAGAAATTGTTCCTTCACGATCAGGTCATGGAGACTGTCGTAAGACTTCGTTTCGCCTGATAACTCCACCCACTTGTGTAGATATGACGACAGGCGCTCCACAAACTGCTTTGGCGTCTCGTCTGACTTAGGCCGGCATTCACGGAAGCGTTTACGGTAGCCCTTCTCTGTAAAGTTGTAGCACTGCAATAGGGCCTCTTTCAAGACGTCGTAGTCTTTAGCGTCATCGTCCGACAATCTGGTGTAGACGTCGAGTGCTTCTCCCGTCAGAAGTGCACTTAGTCGAATCGCCCAGTCTTGAGGTTGCCAGTTAGAGCTTTTGGCAAACCTTTCAAATCTCGCCAAATAACTGTCGATCTGGTCCTTCCCGTCGACGAAAGCTGGCAATTTTGGAGCCATGTGGTCGCTGACGACTTGTGGCGCATGCTGATTGTTTTGGATACGCGCCAACTCCAGCTGGTACTGACGATCAGCTTCTAGTCGTCTTTCTTCCATCTCTCTTTCTTCTCGGCGTCGCTGCTCTTCTGCTTCTCTTTCTTGACGCCGCTCTTCTCTTTCTTCTCGGCGACGCTGCTCCTCTATTTCTCTTTCTTCACGGCGACGCTCATCTTCTCTTTCTTCACGCTGACGTTGTTCTTCTCTTTCTTGTATTCTCTCCTGAGACTTGACGTACTCCGTCAGCTGTTTGCCTTTTAGATTCAGTTGCATCCCTTTCTGCCAGAAGTCAGCCATCTTGATGCTTCTGGAAAGTTCTTTTCTGGAAAGTTCTTTCTCTAGAAAGTTCTTGACTGGAAAGTTCTTTTTCTAGAAAGTTCTTGACTGTGCTGCACCCTTCTAGACTGTTCTAGAACAGCACGCTTTCTGCAGTAGCGCTGATGCTTGTCACTAGTCGCCTTCGCTGACGCAGGCCCCGCTGTCCTCGTCGTATGCGACGCTGCACCACGCTGGTGTTGATGTACACGCTCCTGTGCTGAAGTAGACGCGACGTCCGTTCGCCGCTCTCTGTAACACTGGCGATGTAGCTCCGAGACTGTCCTTCGACGTAGTCCTGCGGCAGCCACGTAGTCCCGCTCTGTTGTTCGCTCACGAAGCAACTCTTCGGCGACTACACGCCCTTGCAGTCAACCCGAACCTATCGGTGATGTAGTCCCAGTATGTTGGCCCCTCTCGACGCAACTCGTTGGCGGCTACCCTCGATGACTGCCTCTCGTAACGTTGACTCGCTTGTTGTAGCAGTTGAACCCTTGGCTATGGCGTGAATCGCGGCTTGACCCCCAAAATGTTACACTCCGTTTGATGTTGGTGTTTTCTATCAGTATCTGATTCAGCCCCGATGCTTGAATTCCTGATAGTTGTGTAACTCAGATTCGTTTATTCACACAGCCCGTCCAAAACAGCATACAAGTCACAAAGTCGGCGTATGAAGTTTTCCACTTTTATTCAGCACACACCAACAACTGCATACAATTCTCAATTCAACTTAACAACTTTCACAGCAACTTTCCAAATCACTATCAACAACTTTACTCTCTCCAACAATGACTCGGCACACGATTAAATAACCTCCCTCTTTTCTGGAACAATTGTGTACATGGTAGAAATGACGTACTGCCACCAATCGAACTAAAGATCGTCATCACTGACTTACGTCATACTTCTCTCTTCCTGCCAAAAGAATGTTCTCCATTATCTACGACCATCAAGAAACTTCGATCGATAGTAAACAAACAGATCCAGAAGATTCTACAACAATATCGACTAACGGAAATTATCAACGTTATACAAAGCCTTTCCTAACAACAATGCAAACTCAAATCAAAGGTAAATAAACTCTATTATTGAATACTTTGCAAATCGAAACGATTAGATCTATCGTACACGCTTCCGGCATACTTTCGTTCGTGTTTCAACGTAACAATATAGCACTATGGATGAATGTAAATCTAAAACGAAAAACGTCCCTATTTGACATTAAACACGTGACAAATTGTTACCAACGGGAAATAAATATAATAAGTTCTTTTATGATTAAAAATGGGTTAGAACTTTCAAAAGAAAAAACTAATTTAATATTGTTTAGTAATGGACAAGAGCCTAGATTGCTTCCTAAAATCGTGATTGACAACACTGAACTTAAGTATGTGAAAGTAGTAAAATTTCTTGGAGTTTATCTTACAACAAAATTGAACTGGAAAAGGCACATTGATTATCTCACTCAAAAAGCACTTAAAATTTATAATCTTCTAAAAATAATCAGTAGAAAACCTTGGGGACAGGATTCAAAAACATTAATACATCTAGCTTGTTCTCTGATGAGATCTAAGTTAACGTATGGGCAAGAGGTTTACTTTTCGGCTCCGAAATCGTATTTAAAAAAGTTACAAAGCCTAGATAGCAAAGCTATAAAATTAGCTCTAGGATTATCAGTCCATACACGTACTGAAAAAGTCTATACATTAGCAGGGATAATGCCTTTACTTGATTGGAGAAAATTGGTTTGCGCAAAGTACATTGTGAGAGCAAAAGCAGTCCTGAATTATAATAAAGAAGAGATATTGTTAAGATCTGACACAGACTTCCCTAAACATGCAAAAAAAGTTTCTTCTTTTGAAACAATTGCAACATATACAAAAGATCTTATGCAAACTGTTCAAGAAGACTTCGTAGTTCTAGATCCAATTTCCTATACGTCTCCATTCCCACCGTGGGAACTTAAAACAGCCTATTTTGATATGCATTATTGTACAGAAAATAAATCTAATAATGCAGCCATACTGGCCACAAAGGCTCGAATACACCTAGAAAGCAAATATTATCAACATTTAAAAATTTATACAGATGGTTCTGTGCTAGAATCATCCGATGTAGGAGCGGCATATGTTATACCAGAATTCAATGTGAAAGAATCTTTTTATTTAGGTAAGGGGATTTCGATTTTCACTGCAGAATTAGTAGCAGTTTTAATGGCGCTAAGCAAAATTGAAAGTCTGTCAACAAATATTTTACAAATTGTTGTGTGTGTAGATTCAATGACCGTCCTGGAGGCTTTGCAATCAAACAAGTCTAAGGAAAGAAAATAAATTGTTATTGAAATAAAGCATAAAATCAACAATTTAATTGTTAACGGAACAGATGTAAGTTTCTGCTGGATACCGTCACATAGTGGGTTTCTCTATAATGACTGGGCAGATAGGGGGGCAAAACAGGGTGCTTCAAATTTGAACTCCAAGGTTATTGCATTGAAGAAATCCCCTATAGAAATACAACATCATATTGAACAATTTTTACTTCGACAAATTATATTTGACACACATTTTGAAGAGCAGAGTAAAGTCTCAAGAGCTATTTCCTCAATGGCAAATCGAATATGGCTCAATGCAATAAGACCGAAATATTGTAAAAATGTTTTATGTGCCTGTGACAGACCTTTGTCTTTAGAACACATGTTGTTTGCATGCTCTACTATTGCCCCTATTTTACCGCTGGAGATGAACGACAAAACTTCCTTAAAAGAACTTAATTATCCTTTGTGTATTACCTTAGCGAAAATACTCTTTGATTCACCTGTTGCAAGATTAATATAATCGTTTAATTTTTATTTTATTTTATTTATTATTATTATTATTATTATTATTATTATTATTATTATTATTATTATTATTATTATTATTATTATTATTATTATTTTAAATTTATTTCTTATTTCTTTCTTTCTTTATTTATTTATTATTATTATTATCATTATTTTATTATATTTTTATTTTATTTTATTTATTTATTATTTTTTTTTTATTTTATTTTTTTTTGTCTTATCATCTTGATGAATTAAGACAATAAAAATCAACAACAACAACATATAAACTTCTTCCTTATTTATGCAGAGGGCGCAACTCTATGGAATTTTCTTTGTAAAATATTATTTTAATACCGATATTTTTTTAAAAACCACTTTCAGCTAAATAATAAAGATTATTTAGCTAAAAGTGTTGAAAACACAAATTTTACAAAGGGAATTCTATACAACTCGCGCGCGACTAGTATTGTCCATTTCGATCTCTGTAGAATTACATGCTTTTCTCGTATATATAATGTAGATGAATAATGCACATAATTCTCCTTATATAAGGTTTATGAGGACAATCAATGATTCCATATTCTGTATAATTATTGCTGTTATCTTATTTTTCTCATCAACTAACGTCTCATCGTTATTCTGGTTTTTTTCTATTCGAAGAACGCAAACCGCAAAAAGAAGACGACAGATAAAGAAAAAAAGATAATTCAATTAATTGGAATGTCAAAGGGAGCCAGCATCAAATAAAAGCAAGGTAACAGAAAGAGAAGCAGCAAAATCAGCATATATTTAGCTGGATAGATAGATAGATAGATAGATAGATAGATAGATAGATAGATAGATAGATAGATAGATAGATAGATAGATAGATAGATAGATAGATAGATAGATAGATAGATAGATAGATAGATAGATAGATAGATAGATAGATAGATAGATAGATAGATAGATAGATAGATAGATAGATAGATAGATAGATAGATAGATAGATAGATAGATAGATAGATAGATAGATAGATAGATAGATAGATAGATAGATAGGTAGAACAGCAGCTTTTGTAGCAGTTTTAGCGGCAGCATCACCAATATTAGCAGCAACAGCAGTAGTAGAAATGCGGGCTTGGTGTTAGCAGAGAAGAATGATCATGAGCAGCAGGAGCTTTGGATGAATCGATTGAAGTGATAAACAGAAGACTACATTACACACAGAAGAGTCCGAAGGGGACGCAACTTAAAATGGAAAGAAAACAAGATGTCCCAAGCCCGAATCAGGATGCACGCCGAGCAAGAAAGTACGACACATTTCGTCCCCAAAAGACAAATGATGAAACCCGTCTGCTGCAGTAAATAATGAAGTTCGAGACAAAGGAGAAAGAGAGTTTATATTAATTTTACAAAGAGGTCTACACTTCTTCAATTTTCTCACGCCGATTCGTTGAAAACTATTTAGAATAATGATCTTGTGTACAATTTACTTTAAAGCTCATCTTACCACATTGTGTGGATCACAGATAAAGGTAGTGTATTTTTGGGTTGTATTTAATTTTTTTTACATTGTGTGGGGCGGAATGTAGCTTACTCAACCTTAGTATTCCATTTTGGGTGTCGGGCTAGGCATACAGCGAGCAAATGGAAGGAAAATACATTCTCTAGTATTCCATTTCGCGCTGTCTGTGACGAGGCCACTTACCCGTTTCCCCATGCTGGCATCTTCCATGGGCAGACCAATATTGGCAGATAGACTTGGAGCTTTACTTGGCGAAGTGAATGGTACACTTACTGAACACTATATGCTTCTGTTATTGAGCCATATTTCAAAACTTTTAATGAGAGATATATCGAAGAATTTACCGTACAGATCCATCGCGTGTTTGCAGAGTAAATTACTTCAGTGAGGGAGAGAGAGAGAGAGAGAGAGAGAGAGAGAGAGAGAGAGAGAGAGAGAGAGAGAGAGAAAGAGAGAGAGAGAGAGAGTTCTGAAATCTGAAAGAGAGGGAGAGAGAGACTGAGACAGAGAGGAAGGGATGGAGTGAGATTAGAGAAAGAAGGAAGGAGGACGTTGAAAGTGTGTGAGTGTGTAGGGGGTGGGTGTTTTTGGTGTGTGTGCGTGCGTGCATGTGTTCTTTGTTTGTTTGTGCTTGAGAGAGTGACAGATAGAAAGACAGAGAAAGACAAACAGACAGAGAGAGAGTGAGAGAGAGAGAGAGAGAGAGAGAGAGAGAAGAGAGAGAGAGAGGAAATGCGCACCAATCGCGAATAAAATTCCACTTGTTGTGTTTTGTTGAATGAATCAACACAGAAGTTAAAAGTCTACATGAACATCACTCCTTCAACGATACGGTAAACGGGATTAATCATCCCAGGGAAGAAGGGGTAGTTATGGACCTAAATCAACATTGAATCACCAGAGCAATCATACTACTAAGATGGTAAAGGTAAAAGGTATAGCCTTGTGGCCGTAGGGGAGCGTGATGTTGGAGATCACACTTATCTTGGGCCAGCGTAATGAGGGTGATGCCCATCTCTCTCCCTCGCTGCTTTACCTTCCCCACCCTTAAGAGAGTAGGTACTCAATCACAGTTGAGTCAACTGGCGGCGTTGTTATTTGTCGCTTCACGTTTTGCGGTCACCCATCCAAGCGCTAACCGCACTGGACGGTGCTTAACTTGCGACACAGTAGCGAGTGCTCCAACCCCTGCGCTATCCGACACCCCCTACTAAGATGGACTGAAAAAAAAAAGGCCGCTTATTTCCTGCCGTCCACGGGATTAGAACCTGGTCATCAATTGTGCCAGGCGAACGCTTCACCACTGAGCTACGGCGGTGGTTCATGTAATGTTAAACTCCTATGTCTTGCTTTGTTTGGTGTTGTGTGTGCTGTTTGATGGCTGGTGTGTCCACATCCCGCAATGTAAGGACGTCTGACTTTTCAAATTCCACCCTGAAGATGCGTCCAATAGTGTTTTGCACGTAAAATGTGTCAGAGAGATGAGTGTGAGTGCGAGATACACACGCACAAGCATGTACGCAGGAGCGCGCGCGCCCTCCCTCCCACCCAACACAAACACACACACATACACACATACTCACACACAACACACACAAACACAAAACACACGCAGACACTCACGTAAACACACACAAACACAAAACGCACATACAACACACCCAAACGCACTCACACACAAACACAAAACACGCACAGACACACTCACACACAGACCGACACAAACTCAGACATACACAAATGTTACAGTTTGAGACAATCAAAAGCAAGTGTTAATAGTTACGAAACCCAGACAGATCCTCACATTAACACCAGCCTGTATAGCGAGCATAGTCTAGTCAAATCAGCTGGAAAAACTAATGGAGCGAGAGAGGACGTTCCACAGTCGAGTCACAAACACCAAACTTTAACAGTTTGAGACATTTCATCTATGTTGTAGTATACCAATTTCTATTCAACATATTAACACAGATAATTACGCGCAAAAGGGGATGATATTTACGTAACCCAGACAGAACCTTACATTAGCACCAGCCTGTGTTGCGGACCTAGACTGGCTTAATCAGCGAGCCTAGACTTGTGAAATCAATGGAGAGCAGTTATTCCACAGTCGGTTGATTTCCAGTTGTCCTGACCTCGTGTCTTAGTAATGCCAGAGGATGAATCAAGCGAGGATCAATATTGTCCTCTTCTCGTTCAGACTTTGTCATTGTTGTGTGTGGGTGAGTGGATTGGGAGGGGGTGAAGAGTGTGTGTATGTGTGTGTGGATGGGGAGGGGCTTATCAGAGTGTGAGCGTGGATGGTGGGGCGATTTAGTTAAGAGAGAGAGAGAAAGAGAGAGAGAGAGAGAGAGAGAGAGAGAGAGAGAGAGAGAGAGAGAGACAGAGAGAGAGACAGAGAGAGAGAGACAGAGAGAGAGAGAGATTTTCTATACATATTTGGGCGTGTTGTGTCCGTGTGTGTGTGTGTGTGTGTGTGTGTGTGTGTGTGTGTGTATGGGGATAAAAGAGAATGTAAAAGGGGTGATGAGGGTGAGAGGGGCAGAGAGAGAGAGAGGAGAAGGGAAGTAAGCCTATGTGCGCTGGTGACTTGAGAAGGAATGAGATAAAAATGTGTCGTCGGGTCCTGCATAAAGGGACTTTCTCTTCTCTGTCCCAGATCATTGATTTATTATTGTAACTACAGTTTGGGCCGATCGAAGTTCTTATCGACTTCCATTCAACGCTTTTACCCCTTTTAAAGGCCGTCGCACAAATATCAACGATCTGGTATTGAACGCCATAATATTGGGTATGAATTGGAATGACTCATACAATACAACAAAACGCTTCTTTATTACCCGAAATAAGAAATATGTTTGTTTGTTTGTTTTTTTTAAAATTTAGAACAAGGATAATATAAAGAACTAAGGAACTTACACAAGCGTAAATCGTTCTAACAAGTGCACACTTGACACGTTATACACACACCCACCGCTGACAGTTTTAGAAAGAGAGAGAGGGGGGGAGGAGGGGGAAGGTCCAGGACGAGAGTGGGGAGAGAAAGATGGGAAAGAGAGGCAGGAAAGGGGAGAGAGAATGGAGTGGAGGGAGAGAGAAAGGATGGAGTGTATCTGAACTATAGGCCTATGTGTCTATCTATCTTTAGCCTGCTATAGACCTATCTATAGGTGTGTATCATGTAGGTAGTATGCACACAAACAGAACCGTTTCGACCCGGCTAGTAATAATAATAATAATAATAATAATAATAATAATAATAATAATAATAATAATAATAATAATAATAATAATTGTGGATGCTATATACGCGACTTTCCCCAAATCGATCGGGCTCAAAGCGCGGCGATCTGTACCAACATACACGCTCACCTGTCTCATCCTTACACACAACAAATACACATCCATCACTCAAACAGGTGGTGTAAAGTCAGAAAGATCGCGATTGGAAAACGGAAAGAAAATCGAATTGTTATTTTTGAAATTTTTATATTGACTGAGTCCAGTACCATTTTTGAAGCTTAGTATCGCAACATGGAGTTCTAGACGAGGGACCACAGTACGCAGCTGGGACTCGTCGAGGTTTACGATTATCTCACTCTCACTTCTTGTGAGGTACTCGGCGGGGAGTCTCAGCTACGCTGTGTGGAGTGGGAGTTCAAATATAGGGAAAAATTCAAAACGATCAGTGTTAACATTACATTACATTACATTACATGATTATTGCTTTAGGTCCAGCGGACTCTTCCGAGCCAAATCAGGACCGCAGTGTTAACTGACCAGGACAAACTACGCAGAGCAAGAACTTTGTATTCTAATGTGATTGGAAGTTACTGACCGAACAAAAGTCTGAAGATGGCAAGGAACGCCACAGTGGCGGTGGGGGCAAAGCATTAGCGTAAAATGAATGAATGTCTACGCCCATCATTAGTGATATTATGGCAGCCGGGGATCGCCATCCCAGGGTACACGGGGTAGGGATCGAAATCAACACTGAGCCGGGCCACCAGAGCAATCATACTGCTAACATGGGTTTTCTCCGGGCACTCCGGTTTCCTCCCTCCCTTCAATAATGGTACTGGACGCAGTCAATATAAAATTTCAAAAATAAAAATTCGATTTTCTTTCCGTCTTCCAATAGCGATCTCCTTGCCTTTACACCACCTGTTTGAGTGATGGATGTGTATTTGTTGTGTGTGTGTGCGTGTGTGTGGGTGTGTGTGAGGGTGGATGAGACAGGTGAGCGTGTATGTTGGTACAGATCGCCGCGCTTTGAGCCTGATTGATTTGGTGAAAGGCGCGTATATATATATATAGCATACATTATTATTATTATTATTATTATTATTATTATTATTATTATTATTATTATTATTATTATTATTATTATTATTATTATTATTATTATTATTATTATTATTATTATTATTATTATTATTATTATTAACATGGAAACATGGCCACTTTTATTTTGCTCACCCCGCGGGATTCGAACCTGGGCCATAAATGTGCCAGGCAAACACATTATACCATTGAGCCGCAGAGAGAGAGAGAGAGAGAGAGAGAGAGAGAGAGAGAGAGAGAGTAAGAGAGAGATGGATGCGTGAAACAAACCAAATGTACATCACAATTTAGGTTATAACAATATTTTTTTTAAGACAAATAAATGCTCACAATATCAAAATAATCAAGACAGCGCTATTTTTCGATCTTAGCTTGAAAGCTTTATACAAATATGTAATGTATGTAATGACTATGTAAAGCGTGGTGAGTCTGGTCATAGGCTGGAGTACCCGCTATATAAAAATCCATTATTATTATTATTATTATTATTATTATTATTATTATTATTATTATTATTATTATTATTATTATTATTATTATTATTATTATTATTAAATAAACACAGACATTTTTTAATGATATTCATATTTGTTGTAGACAAAAGTAGATGCATATGACATGCACTAGGCCTTCTACAATACTTTCCAGAAATCAATTCCATCCTTAATATTTATAGAAAGGACAACCTATCCTATCCTATCCCATAACTCGGAGGTCGTAGGGGCACCACAGATGATCGTGTAACCAGCGTACTCCATCTTTCCCTGTCCTCAGCAACCCTGATTGTTTCGCTCAGTGTCAAACCAGTCCATTCTCGAATGTTGTCCTCCCACCCCTTTTTCGGTCTCCCTCTTCTTCTACCTCCTTGCACTGTGCCTTGCAGGATGGTCTTTGCAAGACCTGATGATCTGGTGATGTGGCCATACCATCGGAGTTTACGTTTGTTCACCACTGTGAGCAGGTCATCGTGTTGTGTGTGTGTGGGTGAAAGGACAACAAAAAAAGAATATGTATTTTGTCTTCAGTTCCCACATTACATAATGGACAAATCAAATCCTGCGGTCGATTAGATGTGTATCTATAAAAATGGACTTTAAGATCAGGTACGCCAGAGAGTGAGTGTGTGTGTGTGTGTGGTGTGTGTGTGTGTGTGTGTGTGTGTGTGTGTGTGTGTGTGTCTGGTGAGAGAGAGAGAGAGAGAGAGACCTTTCACCCCCTCTCTCATTCCATACCGCTTTTCCTTTCACCCACACACCCACTAGTGCAATCTTCTTTCATAGACGTAATTAGACTAAAAATCACGGCGCCTACTGCTTTTTTTGTTGTTTTTTTTAAAAAAAATCTGCACTTTTTGTGCTCTACTTCGAATTCCATGACTATTTCTAACCCCTGTTTTGCCCGAAACTGTGATTTGTCACGAAAGGACGGTTTGGGTGGCCGCTGGAAAAAAGACCCTTCCCAAATTTAGTTGAAAAAACACCCAAGTACAAAGAGGCCAAGACCTTGTTTTCTTTCTTTTTTTTTTCTTTACGATATAATTTCATTGTGGAATTATTTTCTCGATTTCGCATTTCTTCCTCGAAATCTGGAAAGTCAAGACCGTTTATAATGAAAGATATATTGTGGTGGCGCATTGCAGCGTAGTGGTTTGAGCACAGGATAGCAACAGTACGGAAGGGTGACCATGCAATGGAAGGCAACCATCAAACGACACAAACAAATTGAAACAAGCGCACGACGCACCCCAGTTCACCCAGCTGTGACTGGGTACCTGGATCTAATAAGACAATGGGGTAGGTACAGCAGCGAGGGAGAGGAGACAGGCACCGCCCTCATTAAGCTGGCCTAGAGAAAAGGAAGGTTTCGAACGTTTCCCTCCGGATCCGCAACGACCGAAAAATTACGGAAATACCTTTACCTTTTTATTTTGTGGTGTTATTTTTTCCTCCTGGCAGAAGAATAAGCGCTGATTTTCAAATCCCGCCTTTTTGTTGTTGTTGTTGTTGTTGTTGTTGTTGTTGTTGTTGTTGTTGTTGTTCTTTGCTTTCTGTGGTAAAAAATAATTAAAACAAAAATTTAAAAAAAAGAGTGGTGGAAGAGGGGAATTGTTCTCATTGTTTTCTTCGGCCTGCAATTCCCAAGTTAATGATTTTCTTAAGGCGATAGCCGAAATACACACCCACCCACACCCACCCACCCACACCCACACACACACACACCCCCACACACACAAACGCAGTAAAACGCTCTGTCCAACGCCCAGACATCTGAGTCCTGTCCATGACCAACTTTACTTATACATGCGCGTTAAAAAGGGGTTGTCATCTTACCCTTCTGACAGCGTGATTGGTTTAATTATAATTATGGTGCAGTGTATTGCAACACGAAGTAAGGACATTACGTGTAGCTCTAGCGCCTATACTATCCTATCCCGTAACTCAAAGGTCGTTTGGGGCACCACAGATTATCGTTTAACCAGCGTTATCCATGTTTCACTGTTCTCAGCAACCCTCATGGCTTCGTTCAGTGTCAAACCAGTCCATTCTCGAATGTTGTCCTCCCACCTCTTTTTCTGTCTCCCTCTTCTTCTTCCTCCTTGCACCGTGCCTTGCAGGATGGTTTTTGCAAGGCCTGATGTTCTGGTGACGGGGCCATACCATCGGAGTTTTCGTTTCTTCAACATCTTCCTAGGTCTAGCGCCTACCAAATTTAAACTTACGAACCATGTTGTCAGACTTACAACAATGGGCTATATTTGAAAACAAAGACACCCAACACAAAAACGATGATTTTGTTTTGCTGCTTGCATGACATACAGCAAACACAAAATATTTTGAAGGAAAATGTGAGACGTGTTTCCGACGCAAAACTACCGTGTGCCTTAGCCATTAGGTGTGCCGTGCTTTTAATGTCGAGTAGCACTGCTCAGGCGTTGGCAAGTCAAAGTCTTTTGATTCAAATGTTGTTGTATCAAATTTTATTCATCAGATTAACATAAGTTGTACTGATATTTTGTTATTTGATATTTTGTTTTGCTGCTTGCATGACATACAGCAAACACAAAATATTTTGAAGGAAAACATCCCCGCAAGGTTAACAGCGGAAATCTCTTTAGGTATACCCGTATGGTTAAAATTATTCAGCCTTACTCCTGTCAGACGCGAGTATAAACCGAGGTTTAATCTGTGCATGCATACAAAGCCATCCGTTTATCTCTGAGGACAGAACAAGCATATATGTTTTTGCCATAACTGAAAACAGAAAACAACACACTCTCCCATCCCAAAACCCCCATCACTCTGATTTAAGCTTCCTCTTGTGACATCTAATCATCTCGATGAAGAAGACGTTCATAATACAATCAACCAACTAAATGGAACCGAGCGGAGTATTTGATTCCCGTCGCTCGGGAATGACCTTGAGAACACGACTCGACCCGAACTGTTATTTTCATTTATCCCTCGTAAGAGGAACATAAAATATTTGCCCTGCAAGGTGGTGAAGCGTGTTGCGAGTAAACCGGATTGCCGGCTACTCGTGCCACGACACTCTATACAAGTCACTGCCATGATCCTGCATAAAATGCTTGCTGACAATGTAATACTGCTCACCACCAAAAGCAGAAGTTGAATGGTCAGACGGAGAGGACATGTCGTGTCGCATTGTCCTGCATAATCCAATGGCCACACCAAGGGATACTGCACAGCATGAGCCACCCAAGGCTAGTCCAACCAACAAATAGAAGGTAGACAATCTTCCTCCCAAGCATGCACCAGTCGTCTCCCATTACGCCACATAAATAACAAATTTCGTCTTGCCCGATTAGTCGTACATGGCAAACCTCTGTATTAACACTTTTTACCGGAAACTTCACGAAACTAAGAACAATCTGCACTCTGGTTGAAACAAATGAAAACAGGAAAACACTCCGAGAAAGTTTGGTTTTTTTGTTCGACCAGTCCTCGGATAGGGCTTGAAACTCTGTTAACACTTTTTACCGGAAACTTTATTAAAACTGAGTACACTACAAAACAGAAAACACTCCTTGAAAGTTTCATTCTTTTCAATCAGTCGGCGGAAATGGCAAACCACTTTTTTCCCCACCAACTTTTCGAAATGAGAAAGGACAGAAATGTAATCCCATTTAAATGTCAATCTGGAAACTAGGAGGGGATGAAAGAGAATAAGATGCAAGAAACGATGAAAGAAAGAAAGAAAGAAAGAAAAAAAGAAAGAAGAACGAGACAATCCTATTTAAATGAAAGTCAAACTGGGAAGAAATTGGATGAGGGATGAGAAAGAAAGAAAGAGAGTATGTCACCGCCATGACTCCCTCTGGGCAGACGTCACAAACAAACAACTTCCACACGCAGACAACCCAGACAGAATGGCGATTTCCCGCAGACGGAAGTGATGAAAACACAACAAATATATATACAACTTTCAAACTATTTATTCATTCAAGCCACACACTCACACACATACAACATTTACACATGAAACGAGAAAATGGTGATGAAACAATGGTTCGATGAAACAATGGAATGGTATGTCAGGATGATCGAGGGTTGCTATTCAACCACGTCCGTGTATCGAACTGTGCACAGCAAATGTCCGTTGCACGTAACCAAACGAAAAGGGGGGTTGAGTTTTAGGAGAGGGACAACAAGGAAAGAGCCAACCTGGCGGAATGAAGTCCCTGTTGAAGTCCCCGTAAAGGTATCCGCCCCTATCTTGTAGCTGTTGTCGGACCGGTGCCGATGATGACCACACGTGGTAGCGTCGCCGCCCCCTCTCGCTGTTGACGATGGAGATGAACTGATGATGGTGACGCAGTAGTCGCGGCAGCCCTGCCGCCGTCGACGTCTCACAGCTGGACTCCTCCAGTCAGCTACACAGCGACGTCGAGGCCAGGTTCCGTCCACCCACGTCACTACCACCACAGGAAAGGTGGGGTTGAGGAATGATGATGAAGTCAATGGTAAGGACGCGTAGACAAACGATGCACATGTAAACGCCACAGATGGTGATGATGTTGATCCAACTGATCAAGTGCTGTCGTCATGACGCACAACGCTGGTAACGTTGATCCACGCTAACCAGGTGACGAACTGTCAAACGAACTGTCGAATGGTCGAACGACGAATGGTCGAACCTGCAACATGCTTGTCGCATCGTTAATATCATGTCCACCTGATTCTGTCCCCCTCCCCTCCAATCACACTCTCCCCCCTCTTATACTCAACTAGCCTTAGATGCCCGAGGGGACACAACTGCTGTCCGCCTCCCTTCCTTGATTCACTCACTTATTCTCTTTAGCTACTGTTATTGTCACTTGTAAACAAACACATAATTCATGAAACTCAATGAAATTATGAATGCATGAAATGAGCAATGCTGCAAATGAATACATGTAAACATCAACACATTATTCATCTCAGGCAACCACAACAACAACAGCAACCACTTCCATCCTTCTCTTCATCCTCCCCTTCATTCTTCTACCTCATTCTCCCTCCTTCAGTCGCACTCTTCCTTTCTTCTGCCTCTCCTCAGTGCAACCATCCTCATCCTTCCCTAGCCTCAAATACAGCTATCGTACAACACCCCAACAGCCAGCACCGGATTTCTGGGCACAGTAAGGAAAAACACCATTGCACTAACCCACACGGTTCGATTGTAATCGCACTCGTTGACCTTACTCCACTGCTCTCCCAACGAATACTTCCAAATAGGGTAATCCTGTAGTGCGTAGTTCCCGTAGTGGACAATGCCTCACACTACCTACCACCACTAACACCAAACTTTGCTAACTTTTACCATACTCTGCATTGAGTATAACATTATAGAAGCAACAATTTCCACAACTAGTATTCCTCTGGACCAGTTAATATAATCCTTTATTAACCGTCCTACCCTATTTCCAGAACACACAAACACACCCAGAGCACAAGACAAAAACCGTCTACACAGTACATCTGTCAAACCTGTTCTGCCAAACGTGAGTACACTTCCTTACCGGCTAACCGACCTACGCTGTTTACCACGATTTGCACGCATAACCACGCATACGACAACACGCAGTTACTACCCCTAACTCATTAACTCTCCACCCACAACCTGCCCGGTTTCTACCACAGACTGCCCTGTGACAGAGAGAGAGAAAGAGAGAGAGAGAGAGAGAGAGAGAGAGAGAAGAAAAAGAAAGAAGAAAGTGAGGGGAAAAGAGAAGAGAAAAGTGTGATGAAGGTAGGGAAAGTGCGGGAGGGAAGATGAAGAGGGAAAAAAAGAAGGAAGGAAAGAAGAAGAAGAAAAAAAGAAGTTGTTGCATCAATTTTTATTCATCAGATTAACATAAGTTGTACTGATAAAAAAAAGAAGATGAAAAAGAAGAACCAGAACAGAAAGAAGAACAAGAGCAAGAAGAAAACTCAATTCCATATTTTCATTTGGCGTCTTTTGACACCAATGTGATTTTAACAAAAACAACAAACAAACAAAACACGCAGCAGAAGAAGAAGAAAAAGAAGAAGAAATGGGATAATGATGAAGGTGGTGTTGGTGCTAATAATAACGCTAATGATGCTGCTGCTGCTGCTGATGGTGCTGCTGCTGATGATAGAAAAAGAAAGAAACAGAGTTAAACCGAACATAAAGAATTTAAAAAGAACTAAAATGTTAAATAAAATAATGCTTGGTTAATAATTTGAGGTCTACGCACTTAACAAAATAAGATTAAGAAACAAAAACAACGAAAATATCATCCTTGGCTGTACAGTTAAAAAAGCAATGCTTGTGGGCGACATCTTGCAAAACCAATTACAACTTTTTTTGTAAAGAACTAAATGCAAGATGTTTTAACAATGGCTTTACAAACACTGCAGAAACCGAAGTGAAATCTCAGCATACAATAAACAAAGCTCTGCTGAATTCTGAAAGAAGAAGAAATAAAAGGAAATAATACGAGAAAAGCTGAAATTCAAAGCATTCTGGACATTTCTACAACAATAACAACAATTCAATGTAAAAGAATATATGAATGGTCTAAAAAAATGTTTATTTTGGGAGGGGGATGAGAGGGGGAAATGGATTTCTTCTTCTCCTCCTCCTTCTAATAATAATAATGATAATAATAATAATAATAATAATAATAATAATAA
The DNA here is from genome assembly GCA_036898135.1 of Oncomelania hupensis. Taxonomy (NCBI): domain Eukaryota; kingdom Metazoa; phylum Mollusca; class Gastropoda; order Littorinimorpha; family Pomatiopsidae; genus Oncomelania; species Oncomelania hupensis. Next base: position 43,207 of record JBAHVR010000135.1, read on the forward strand.
TAATAATAATAATAATAATAATAATAATAATAATAATAATAATAATAATAATAATAATAATAACAGCAACAACAAAAAGAAAAAGAAGAAATCAAAAAACTATTAATAATTTAATTCATTTAACAATCATGCTTGTCTCTCACAAAGAAGTTGCAAGCGTATTATTTAAAAAGAATTTATTTTCAAACATTTCAAATATTATGTTGAGAAAAAACACAACAAAAACAACAACAACAACAAGGAACCTACATGTTTCTGTAACGATCTGTGTGACAGTTAGGGACTCGCAAGCTACTACCGGTTTAAAAGACATTGAGCTTTTTAATGTTTAAATTTTTTTTGTTCGTTAAGTGAAAGTGAACAAGGGTTTTCTTGCGCGGTTCTTTTTATGCTTATATCTGTTCCTTTAATTAAGGAATTTCCTCTGTGAAACTTTTATTTCGTGCTTTCTTTTGCTTTCTATATTTATTTTTCTCTCCACCATTTTTTTTAGTTTTCGAATTTTTCTTGTTATTATTGATTTGCTGTCACGCGAGTGTGAGCGTGCGCGTACGAACGTGTGCGTATTTATTTGTATTTGTTTGTGTTTGTGTGTGTGCGTGTGTGTGGGGAGAAAGAGAGAGAGGAAGAGTGAGAGTGGAGGTAGTGGTGGTGGTTTTGTAGCCTCACCGAGTGTTGTTGAACTGTATTCTAATCTCTCTCTCTTTTTCCCTCTTTCTCCACGCTTGTGTGCGTTTGTCCGCGTGTGATTTCAAGAGTGTAGCCTGGAAATGTACATGTTGATGCTGGCGTTTTTTCATGGATGTTCACCAACGTTTTCGTGGGCACAAAATCTGTTCATGCTTTTGTCATATAATCCAATCTCTAAATGCTATATTAAAGAAGGGGGTGTATGCAAGCACTGCACGCGAAACTGAATACAAGTCGTATATAGACATTTTCTGACTCTTAAACTAAAATGAATAAATAAATAAACTAAACTAAACTAAGTAAAATAATTTAAATAAATAAATAAATAATACAAATAAATAATACAAATAAATAAATTACATAACTAAATAAATAAAAGATAAGATATACAAGTTTTAAACAAGTAAATGGAATACTTAAATAAAATATAAATAAACAAAATAAAACATAAATACATAAAATAGAAATAAAAATAAATAAAATATTTTAAAAAATATAATAAAATGAAATAAATAGCAATATTAACGACAACACAGGACATACAAGTTTAATGTGCTCAAGTGCAACAAGAGATCTCCAGTGGGCACAATTCATGGAAACGGAAAGAAAGAAAACAAAGTTTTTTGATAGGACGATGACCTAACTTTGTTCTCAGAGAGAGAGAGAGAGAGAGAGAGAGAGAGAGAGAGAGAGAGAGAGAGAGAGAGAGAGAGAGAGAGAGAGAGAGAGAGAGAGAGAGAGAGAGAAACTTTGAAATTTTTGAACTTTTTTTTAAATCAGGGATACAGATTTTAGACTAAAATCCATGACAAAACGCAAGCATCATCATTCCAGGCTACACTCTCTTGAAATCACACGTCAAACGCACACCAACTCACACACACACACATACACACCCACACACACACACACACACACACACACACACACACACACATACACACACACACACACACATACACACATACACACCCACACACACACACACACACACACAGAGCTGTCAATAAAGATAAAGTTGAAAGTATATATGTATAATGGCTGGAAAAAATGTATTTTAAGTACTGGTTATATGGTCATTTTATGTAAATCCTTTTTCTTTTCTTCTTTTCTTGTTTGCCGAGATGCAACTTGCTGCATGAAAAAGAATACTTCACAGGTAACTGATGCCTACCGAAAAATCAACAGTGACATCCGGAAAGGCATGCACACAACTGGACAGAAGATCAATGCCATGAAATTAAGAACAATCTGAACAAGAACAACAGCAAGAAAGCCTACTAGACTGTGAAACGGCTGACAAGTGCTAAACAGCCCAAAAGTCTCCGCGATCCAAAGCAAGCATGGCTTGTGCCTTACAGAACAACAAGAAGTTTAGAATAGATGACAGAGTACTGTTTTGACCTTTACAACCACACACCAAAACGGAGACCCATCACTTCTAGCATGTCCCCAGAACAGAGAAGACGAAGAAATCAATCCTCCCAATTCTCCGCGAGGTTGAGGCAGCAGTGCAACCACTGAAGAAGGGGAAGTCAGCGGGAGTGGACAACATGCAAACACAAATGCTTCAAGCAGCAGAAGAAGCGATGATTGATGCTCTCGCCATTATATGTAACAAGATCTGGCAGAGTGGGGAATGGCCTATGTGGACCCAGTCGCTTGTCATCACTCTTCACAAAAATGGTAACCTTCAGGTGTGTCAAAACTGCCGCCTCATCAGCCATCCCAGTAAAGTCCTCCTGAAAATAATACTCAACAGGTTTGTCATGAACTGGCTAGTTTTAACTCTGCTTATTACTATTTAGCCATGTGTAGTCTTTGTACCAGTAGAGTGTCAGTAGATTACACAGCAGCAATTAAAGGCCACACACAGCGAGCTAGCCACACACAACGCAGTGAGTCAGCACTTGAGCTTTGAATCTGACCGTTTTTAACCAATGAGAGCTCAGCTTAGCGGGTAGAGCAGTTTTACTGTGTCAGATCCTAGCGCAGTTTGAATCAGTCGTGTGTGAGACGAGGAAGAGTCAACATCTCCACAGCTAGAGAAATCTCTTCACTCATAGACCAGGAAGCAGGACTTTAGAATCTTAGAATTCTCTCAAGTCATCACGGGCCTGAACTTGTCAAACAGGTAAATGAACACCCTTCTGTTTCATTGTGATATATTTATATTATTGTTGAAATTATGTTTGTGGAATTTGCTATGCATAAATGTGAATTGTTAATCCGAATTTGCCGTACCACGTGGAAGAGCCTACCACGAGGCGAAACACGACCGGTTGCGCCGCCATGTTGTATCCCGTACGGAACCACTGTTGTTTAACTTATATGTATGTTTGCAGACCAGTGGCTGTACCACTGAATGTTTATATTATTATTAATTCTGTATGTGTATAGTTAGACACGATTGATATTTATGTATGTATAGGAATTTAGAGTGAGATTCCAGTGGACCCCGGAAGTAGCAGAATGTTCGTCGCTTATGTATAGAGATGTGGAGCTATCACTGAGGGCTACTTTGGCTTTCAGTGAGACGCTCTGCACAAACCGATTATTCAGGGTTGTGCAGAATTTCGTCTCTTATATTACAGACGAGCAGGCGAGCTAACCCGAGCTATCCTGTGCACCCCACTCCACAGAAACGACAAGTTGGGTGAGGAGACTCTACCGCACAAGTCGGAAAGAGCTACCTTGAAAAACACCCTGTCAGACCCCACAGCGTGGCAAGGGAACCCAACTACACAACGACAAAGGTGTACCAGAAGCTACCTCACAGAAGGACTTCGACCGCACCATCAGAAAGTTAAGTGTAATCGACAAAGGTGCACTTAAACTGATCATAACAGGACCACAGTAGTCCAACTCTTCAGAAACTGTAAAACGGACCACAGTAGTCCAAATCTACATGAAATATAATAGCAAGTGCCCGAGGAAGATAAAACAGCTGCCTAGACTATCAGCGATCGAACTATTAGCATTGAAAGAGACTTTTTAAGTTAGATTAGTACTTAGAGAATCTTGTATAGAGTAGAAGAAATAAATGTGTGATTTTAACTGTTATCAAGTGGCTGGACTACATATGATTCATAGCCGTGTGAAAGCTAGTGTGACAGTATTCTTTTACCATTTTTCTATCTATTTCTGTACCCCAACCTTAACAAAGAACGAGCTAAACAAATAAATTTATTAAAGTAATTCATAGGGTGACTTACTAGCAGTTCCCACCGAATAAACGTGAGGGTCCATAATTCCATTGTGCAGAGCCCATAAACCCCACGTTGACACTTTAATTGGCGAGCCTAGCTAGGATCTGTATAATAGGAATTGGGTATAACCGGATCTAAGTACAATAAAATTAGATAACAGTAGAAGTAGAATAACTTAGAATACTTGTAACAAGGACTGATCAGTTCTGGTGCACTATTCTTTACTTAAAAACTTTTTTGCTTCAATTATTTTTGTGCCTGTATGTTGCATTGTTCTTTTGCAGGTTTTGCTTAAGTAACTGTTGTATGCCATTTGACTCTTGTTTTATTCTATTATTGATTGCGAATTTTATGGTCTTTGCATTGTTGTTATTGAATTGCAATATTGCTAGTGTTTTGGTATTCCACTTGATTCAGAGAGTGTTCATAGACACGTTTGGCAATGTCGGACCCAGTGGCCTTGAGATTGCGCTTCAAGGAATTGGGAGAAGCTTTACACTTAGCAGGGGCAGACCTAATTGCGTATATCAATGCAGAGGTAGAGAAACAGGAGGCTAAGGCAGAGAGAGCAGCAGAAAGAGAGGCGAAGAAACTAGCCTTAGAGGCAGAGAGAGAGGCAAAGAAATTAGAATTAGAAGCAGAGCAGAAGAAGGTAGCAGCAGAAAGAGAAGCAGAAGTTAGGAGATGGGAGTATGAGCGGGCAGAAAAAGAAAAAGAGAGGGAAGAAAAGGAAAAAGAAAGACAGCATGAGTTAGAGCTAAGAAGATTGGGATCAGGAGCTTCAAGTTCTTCCTCAACCCCTTCCCACTCAGATCAGCTAGAGGTAGCATCCAACCCTGTACAAGGAATGTCATTTCCACTGGGAACATTCAATGAGAGAGAAGAAGGTCTAGATCTCTATCTGACTAGGTTTGAGCGTCTAGCAACATAGTATAAACTAGATCCCACTCATTGGTCTTTCAAGCTTAGTCAAGGGCTTAGAGGAAAGGCTTATGACATCTACAGTAAGCTACCGACTGACAGAGTGACTGACTATCACAAAGTAAAAGAGGCACTCCTAACGGGATTCGAACTGACAGGAGAATGCTACCGGCAAAAGTTCCGCACCAATCGGAGAGTGAAAGGAGAGAGCTATGCGCAGTTCGCGGATCGGTTGTCCACAATGCTGGATAAGTGGATTAGCCAGTCAGCCACGGCTAAGACATATGATGGACTGACAGAACTGTTAGTATGGGAACAGCTACGGGAAACCATGACCCCCGAGCTGAGAACATTCTCAGTAGAGCAGGGCGCGGAAAGACTAGAAGATCTGGTCAAGGTCGCAGATAGGTACGTGGCCGCACACGGAGAAGCCAAGAGCTTCAGGCGAGACCTAAAGCCTAACGGGAAAGAGGCACAGAAACGAAGCCCTAACCGAGAAGAGCGCACCGCGAATAAGCCGAATAACCCCAGACCTGGGCAAAATAAAGGACCCAACACGGAATTCGGGAAAAGAGGTCCCGCAGAACAGAGACGGTATTGCTCGTTCTGCAACAGAAACAATCACTCCACCGCAGAATGTTTCAAGTTGGCCGCACAACGTAGGGAAGAGCGCGAAAGCAGCGGTAACAAGCCACACACGATCGGAGATCACCCATCGGTGACAGACACGGTCAAGGTCAACGGAAAAGAAGCGAACTGTCTGTATGACACAGGTCTATCATACGACGCGATAGCGAATCTCTTGTATCGCGCGCGGACCTGACAGACAAGACAGTCGACTTACAAGGAGCAGACTTGACGAAACCGACGACTACTTGCCCAATAGCTTGGATAGAAGTAGAGAGTAGGTACGTCACAGGACGAATCCAAGCAGCTGTTTTACAGAAACCCCTGTATGATCTAGTGCTAGGTTGTAGGTATGTGTTCTTAGGCACGCCCCCCAAAACTGTAGAGATAGCTGCAGTGCAAACCAGGGCCCAAGCTAAAACCCAACCACCCCAGCCCGAGTTCGCTCCGACCCCAGGACTCGAAGAGATCAAAACAGCACAGAAAGAAGACACCTCGATAGCGAAGTGCTTCCAGAAGCTACCCACGGCGCACACATCCCCGCACAAGGGAGACTTCTACATGGAAGAGGGAGTTCTACATCGACAAGGAGATGGAGATCACACCCAACTAGTACTACCAGCCACCCTTCGAGCCCAAGTACTAGAATTAGGCCACAGCATGCCACTCAGCGGACACATGGGAATTGGAGCCACAGTGCAGAGAATCAGCGCACACTACTATTGGCCAGGAATCACGGAGGATGTCAAGCGCTACGTGAAATCTTGCCACCAATGTCAACGATATTCCCCGCGACATCACACCGTACCAGTTACCTTAGGACCATCGGTAGTAGTCGGAGTGCCATTCCAGCAAGTCTCAGTACACATAGTAGGACCACTGCCCATGACCAAGAAGCGGAACAGATTTCTACTCACACTCGTCGACGCACGTACGATGTGGTGCGAAGCAGTCCCGTTGCCAGCGATCGACACCAAGAAGATCGCAGATGCACTCATCGCCATCTTTACCAGAGTCGGATTCCCGGACAGCATTAGAACGGACAACGGATCTCAGTTCACCGGCCGCCTGATGCAAGACGTGTTCGAGTTGATACAAGTTCATCACATTCGCACACCACCATACCACCCAGCCAGCAACGGACAAGTAGAAAGACTGAATGGAACCCTTCTCACCATACTCAGGAAAGTCGCCGACGACAATCCAGAAGCGTGGGACACCTACGTGAATGCGGCACTGTTCGCATACCGAGAAACGCCCCATGCAGCCACAGGCTACACCCCGTCAACATTGCTATTCGGCAGACCTCTAGCAGGACCGCTAGAGGCCCTACGCAGAAGTTGGACGGAGGCCAAGATAGACGACACACCAAGAGGTGCCACCAAGTACGTCGCAGACCTGCAGGAAACCCTCAAAGCAACGTGGAAGAAAGCTGGTGAAGCACTGAAGAAGGCAAGAGCCCGTCAGGCGAAGTACTACAACCGCCACGCGAAGGACAGAGAACTGCAAGTCGGCGATCAAGTGCTACTCTTACTTCCAAGTGGAACCAACAAGCTGGACATCGCTTGGAGAGGACCGTACCGGGTGACTGCCAAGAAATCCAAGACAGTCTACCAAGTAGAGGTGAACGGGAGAGCCCGATACCACCACATCAATCTCCTTAAGAAGTATACGGACCGACCAGCGACCCCCAGCACTCACAACTTGCTAGCCATCGCCATCGCGGAAGAAGGAGAAAGCATGGAGACCAATGCAGTAGAGTATCCCCTGCACTCCAAGGAAACCTACAAAGACGTGATACTCAACGGAGACCTAGCCGCTAAACAGCAACAGCAAGTACGACAGGTCATTCGCCAACATCAGACTGTGCTCACAGACCGACCAGGGAGGACAGACCTCGTCGAAGTAACCTTAACGGTGACCGACCCAACACCCGTCCGCCAGAAGCTCTACCCGATGCCACTGTCGCAGCAGCGAGCCATCAAGGAAGAGATAGACACCTTACTGGCAGCCGGAATCATCTCAGAGTCTACTTCACCCTACAGCGCAGGCACGGTATTGTTGCGAAAACCCAACGGAGAGCATCGACTGTGCATCGACTTCAGACTCCTGAATGCGGTAACGCAGTTCCAGCCAGAGCCACTCCCGGACCAGACCGACCTATTTGCCAAGCTACAGCGAGCGAAGTACTTCTCACGCATCGACCTCAGCAAAGGATACTACCAGATACCAGTGCAACCGCAAGTCCGAAAGTACCTAGCGTTTAGCACTATGGAAGGACACTTCGAATTCAACGTGCTTCCATTCGGACTCCACAACGCACCCAGCATCTTCAGCGCCATGATGCGAAAACTCCTGGCACCCCTGAGCAGCGAGCACCTACACTCGTTTATGGACGACATCCTCATCGCTACGCCTACGTGGGAGGAACATGTCACGCTCCTACAACAACTACTCGCCCGCCTCAGAGATACGGGATTGACGGCAAGACCCACCAAATGTCAGATTGGATTCACAGAACTAGAATTTCTGGGACACACCATAAGTCAAGGAAGCCTGCGACCGGTAGAGAAGACAGTGAAACGCCTACTCGACGCTCCTAGGCCCAAGACCAAAAAGGAAGTACAGTCGTTTCTAGGACTCTGCGGCTTCTACCAGAAGTTCATCCCCAACTACAACAGCATCGCCGTACCACTGACAAATGGAACCCGGAAAATCGCCCCGGACAAAGTAGTTTGGACAGCCGAATGCGAGACAGCATTCCAAACACTCAAGGACAGAATGACATCGGCGCCAGTACTCCACCTACCCGATTTGACTCAGCCATTCGTTCTTCGCACCGACGCAAGCGACTTAGGCCTCGGAGCAGTACTGCTACAGCGCGACCCCAAGAATGCAGAGACGCTATTCCCTGTCGCCTACGCTAGCAGGAAATTGAGACCCGCCGAGACCCACTACGCCACGTCGGAGAAAGAATGTCTTGGACTAGTCTGGGCCATACAGAAATTCCAACTCTACCTGTATGGGACCCACTTCACAGTTCAGGTGGACCACCAACCACTATCGTTCCTGGCAGCCTCCAAGTCTTTGAACTCTCGCCTGATGCGATGGGCACTCACCCTTCAGGCATACTCATTCCAAATCGAATACATCCCCGGCAAAGAAAACCACGGAGCCGACTACCTCAGTCGCCATCTCGTGGAGGACACAGCAGCTGTCGCCCACCCAACACAACTAAGGGCCACAGCACCAGAATTCGTCCCCGCCCAGTAATACCCTGTCACTAGTGTCCATAGCTACCTGGCACAGCATTGCAGCTCAGGTAGAGCAACTTAATTAGTTTGTAAATAGGACCCTAGGATAGTGCAGTGTTAAACTAGGCTCTGTAGTAGAAAAAGGTCGAATCCAGTAGTCATCGCCTTTTTTCAGTTGAGGGAGCCTGTCATGAACTGGCTAGTTTTAACTCTGCTTATTACTATTTAGCCATGTGTAGTCTTTGTACCAGTAGAGCGTCAGTAGATTACACAGCAGCAATTAAAGGCCACACACAGCGAGCTAGCCACACACAACGCAGTGAGTCAGCACTTGAGCTTTGAATCTGACCGTTTTTAACCAATGAGAGCTCAGCTTAGCGGGTAGAGCAGTTTTACTGTGTCAGATCCTAGCGCAGTTTGAATCAGTCGTGTGTGAGACGAGGAAGAGTCAACATCTCCACAGCTAGAGAAATCTCTTCACTCATAGACCAGGAAGCAGGACTTTAGAATCTTAGAATTCTCTCAAGTCATCACGGGCCTGAACTTGTCAAACAGGTAAATGAACACCCTTCTGTTTCATCGTGATATATTTATATTATTGTTGAAATTATGTTTGTGGAATTTGCTATGCATAAATGTGAATTGTTAATCCGAATTTGCCGTACCACGTGGAAGAGCCTACCACGAGGCGAAACACGACCGGTTGCGCCGCCATGTTGTATCCCGTACGGAACCACTGTTGTTTAACTTATATGTATGTTTGCAGACCAGTGGCTGTACCACTGAATGTTTATATTATTATTAATTCTGTATGTGTATAGTTAGACACGATTGATATTTATGTATGTATAGGAATTTAGAGTGAGATTCCAGTGGACCCCGGAAGTAGCAGATCGCTTATGTATAGAGATGTGGAGCTATCACTGAGGGCTACTTTGGCTTTCAGTGAGACGCTCTGCACAAACCGATTATTCAGGGTTGTGCAGAATTTCGTCTCTTATATTACAGACGAGCAGGCGAGCTAACCCGAGCTATCCTGTGCACCCCACTCCACAGAAACGACAAGTTGGGTGAGGAGACTCTACCGCACAAGTCGGAAAGAGCTACCTTGAAAAACACCCTGTCAGACCCCACAGCGTGGCAAGGGAACCCAACTACACAACGACAAAGGTGTACCAGAAGCTACCTCACAGAAGGACTTCGACCGCACCATCAGAAAGTTAAGTGTAATCGACAAAGGTGCACTTAAACTGATCATAACAGGACCACAGTAGTCCAACTCTTCAGAAACTGTAAAACGGACCACAGTAGTCCAAATCTACATGAAATATAATAGCAAGTGCCCGAGGAAGATAAAACAGCTGCCTAGACTATCAGCGATCGAACTATTAGCATTGAAAGAGACTTTTTAAGTTAGATTAGTACTTAGAGAATCTTGTATAGAGTAGAAGAAATAAATGTGTGATTTTAACTGTTATCAAGTGGCTGGACTACATATGATTCATAGCCGTGTGAAAGCTAGTGTGACAGTATTCTTTTACCATTTTTCTATCTATTTCTGTACCCCCAACCTTAACACAGAACGAGCTAAACAAATAAATTTATTAAAGTAATTCATAGGGTGACTTACTAGCAGTTCCCACCGAATAAACGTGAGGGTCCATAATTCCATTGTGCAGAGCCCATAAACCCCACGTTGACAAGGTTGAAACCCCAAGCTGAACAAATCATAGCTAAAGAACAAGCAGGATTCAGTGCAGGGCGAAGTACCACTGAGCAGATCTTCAACCTCAGAATAATCTGCGAGAAATACCTACAGCAATAGCAACATCTATATTATGTGTTTGTAGACTTCAAGAAAGCGTTAGACCGAGTCCGGTATGCAGCTCTGTGGGCAACCATGAGAGTGTACAAATCATGAAGACGAGGTGCTACATAAGACTTCTGGGGATTTCCTATACCCAGCACATCACCAACGACGAAGTCCGACAGACCATCACACAAGCCATTGGACAACACGTCATGCTCAAAGTAACGGAAACTCCGATGGTAGAGCCACGCCACCAGAGCATCATGCATTTCAAAGACCATCAGGCAAGGCACGGAGCAAAGAGGCAGAAGTAGGGGGAGACGGAAAAAGAGGTGGGAGGACAACATTCGAGAATGGACTAGCTTGACACTGAGCGAAGCCATGAGGATTGCTGAGGAAAGAGAAGGATCGAGTACGCTGGTTAAACGATCATCTATGTTGCCCCAATGACTTTCGAGCTACGGATATGATAGGATATGAATGTGCTGCATGAATTCTCCATTGTGGGTAACTAAAATATGTTGACTTGACTTGAGAGAGGGAGAGAGAGAGAGAAAGAAATAAAGAAAGAAAGAGAGAGAGAAAAAAAGAGAGAGAGAGAGAGAAAGTAGTTTTTACGAAGTGACCGGAAGATACGCAGTGTTGCGTGCGCACTGGTAGCAGATTCATTACACAGATCTGCGGCTGCCGCAATTTTTTTTAGCGGTTCCTAAAAGGGGCGTTGAGTACATCAAAACATGTCTCTCCCCATTTAAAATACCTTCAACTCCTTTTTTACTCTCTCTCTCTCTCTCTCTCTCTCTCTCTCTCTCTCTCTCTCTCTCTCTCTCTCTTTCTCTCTCCCTCTCTCTCTGGTTGTATAACTTTTTCTCCATCTATCTCTTTTTCACCGACCACGCCCCCACCGATTAATCTGTCTTCCTGCTATCCCCGCGTTTCTTTCACGATCTGTCAGCATGTCTGTCTCTCTGTCTATCTTGTTATACATTCCCCAAAGTGGTAACTGGTGAATAACAACATCTCTCTCTCTCTCTTTCTCTCTGTCTGTTGGTCTGTCTTTCTGTCAGACTCTCTTTGTTTCTATTTCTGTCTGACTCTTTGTCTTTGTCTCTGTCTCTGTCTTTCTCTCTGTCTCACTCTTTCTCACTGTCTCTCTGTGACTCAGTCTCTCTCTCTCTCTCTCTCTCTCTCTCTCTCTCTCTCTCTCTCTCTCTCTCTCTCTCCCTCTCTCTCTCTCTCTTATACGCATGCGTACACAGGCTAGACCTCGGTTTACACTCTCATCCGAAGGAGTAGAAGCGCAGTGTTTCAGGATCATGTTATATTTGTTTCGGCAACCAGCTCGGAACAACACTGCCTGCACTGAGGTTATCGCTTAACATCCAACGCTTCAGTTTATCTACCGTTGAGTACCGCCACTTAGCCAGCCGTACCTCATCCCACATAATATGGGCCTACAAAAGCACATAATAAACAACAGCAAGGACAATTGTTTTGATTGATGGACTAGGTGCACGCAATGGTAAACACCCCCTATACACTCAAAGTCTTTGCTGTTCGTAAAGGACGTACCCATACGTCATAATTTACTAGACCTTATGTAGGAGCGTACAGCACTGATGATGATGACGAAGATAATTTTGATGACGATGATGAAGATGATGATGACAATGATGATGAAGATGAGCATGATGACGACGACGATGATGATGACGACGACGATGATGATGATAATGACGATGATGATGAGGATGATGATAATGACGATCATGATGATAATGACGATGATGATGATAATGACGATGGTGATGAAGATTACGATGATAATGATGGCAATGACGATGATGATGATGATGATGATGATGATGATGATGATGATGATGATTAGTTCTCTACTAACCCATTCCTTCCTTTCTCATCCTCCCCCATTCCCACCTTTTACCATTCCCCGTCGTCCACCGTCCATGCTGATCAGGGCATCAATATTTCAACATCCTGTATTATTTTATTTGTTCCTTGGTTCAGAACCCTGCAATGACACACCCCGCTTCTTCATCCTACGTTTCAGAGACACACTGCGTAGCTGAGGCGAGAGGCAAGAGGCGAACGGTATCCTGGGCTAGTCTCAGCTAGGCTTTGTAATGTGGAGAAAGACTAAATTATATAACAGTTGTAATACCTTAATGTCTTTGTTTCAAGTCCGTTTTACAGGAGGTCGCGAAACAGGACAACGCAGTCTAAGCAGCTAAAGCTAGGATTATTATGCCCAAAAAAGATATGCATGTTTACGGTATCCCTACCGGCAATAATTTTTTTGGCCCGACGCTGCACCTATTTTGGGGATAGTCTGGAAAAAAAAGAGAAAAGGAAAAAGAGCCGACCTACCGACCCTATTTTCTATGTTACTTAAAACAGACATTTGTTTAAGCCTTATCTATTCATGTCCCTGTATTGATCCAAATGCCAACCAAACAGAGTAGAGACAAAATGGCTCCCTGAGTATGCCAGCCCATAATTGATATAAAGAGGTTTTTGCACTATTGTGTTACCTGGTCGCTATTCCGGTTTGCGGACATCACCCTCAGTGGTTTTTCTTTATGTTTTTGTCTCCCTTTCTTTCTGTTTTTCTTCTTGAGAGAAGGAGAGAGAGAGAGAGAGAGAGATAGAGAGAGAGAGAGAGAGAGAGAGAGAGATTTTATTCACAACAAAGATACAGATTTTAGGCAGGAACGTAATCGTTCTTCGTATCATTCACACTCACCTTCTGAGATGTTCAGTCAAATATGTCAACGACAAGACACATAACAATAATAAAATGACAAAAGAAATAGTTATAAGAACTATTATGCAGCGTACAAAAAAGCTATATGCCAATCAATGTTGGTGTTGCAATTACGCAACAAATAACAAACAACCCGATGTATATGGAATAATCAGGTGGTACAATTACACATACATTTTAAGAGGCATCAAATGCGGATCAAATAATAATGTTGCACAGACAGACAGACAGAGAGAAAGAGAAACATGAAACTTTTTTTTTAATGTTAGGGATAAATATTTTAGATTAATTAATAAGTCTAATCTTCCAATCTGCCCCTTAACAAGTTAACATAATAAAGAGCCTTTAACATTAACTTGGAAATCATCTCTCTCTCTCTCTCTCTCTCTCTCTCTCTCTCTCTCTCTCTCTTTAATTTAATCGTTCTTATATAGCGCTTTTCCAGCTCAAGGCGCTGGCCGATACAGGATCTAACTCAAGCCGCCCGAGACGCCCACCCGCAGCCTTTGGGCGCATGGTCTGACGCCCGGACAACTGAGCACAATCCTGGGCAGCCAGGGATGGGGGAGAAGGACCTAGATGCATGCTGGGTTTGTTCTTGTCACCGGCACTCACCCGTCTAGGACATGAGCGTCAGGATCTTTAAAGTCCGTTATGATGGAGTGCATGCGACACAGACTAGACCTCGGTTTATACTCTCATCCGAAGGAGTAGGAAAACAGGAGTAAAGTGTCTTTCCCAGGGACACAACACAATGGCCCGGCCAGGGCTCGAACCCGGGACCATCCGATCCGCAAGCCGAAGCACTACCATTAGACCACAGTGCCTCCTGTGTCTCTCTCTCTCTCACACACACACACACACCCCACACACACACATACCATCATCTTCGTCATTATCTTTAAACAATTTTAGAGACTCACTCGCCTCCTCATCCCTCACCATAATAATAATAATAATAATAATAATAATAATAATAATAATAATAATAATAATAATAATAATAATAATAATAATAAATAAATAAATAAATAAATACATGAATGATTGTGTTCTCATATATGTTATTATACATCACTTTTATAATTAATTTCGCAGATGCCTACATATTTTACATGTGAAAGAAAACAGTGTGCCGCAATGTTTACACTCCAGAGGGAGAGAGTTCCATACATCAGCTCCAGTAAATGATAGGCTATTTTTTAATTAATGCGAGGGATGAGTAGTTTATAATTATAAAGTCTATGACCATCAACTGGCTTAGTAAAAAAATGATCAAGATATGCAGGTGTTTCTCCGTGTGTGATTTTGAACATAAGGATAGCTGTATTAAATATAAATTGTTTTTGAAGTGGTAATATTCGGAGTTCTTTATTTTTCTCATTAGTTGTAACATCTTTATTTTTAAGACTTATAAATATTTTGATTGCTCTTTAGATATTTAGATATTTAATTTGAACGTCACTGGAATTACACCAAATAATCGATGCGTAATTAAAATGAGTCATGCAGTGGGCATAGAAAAAAGATTTTAATGCATTAGCCGTAACAAAATGTCTAAGTTTATTTAGAAGGAAAAGGGTTTTAGACTTTTTTTTTTAAAACAGATGTGGTTAACGTGTGATCGTGAGCTAAAATCAGCATCGATGATTATGCCTAGCACTATATGTTCATGAACTTGCTGAATACTGTATGACCCGAAGTTTAGATTACGTTAAACAAATCCATTTTGGCGCTTTTGTCGTATAGTGAGAAGCATGATTTTGCTTTTATTAGGTTTTAATTTCTTTCTCTTGATGCAAAACAGTTATCAATTTCATTTATGCTTATTTGAAAACTTTGTTCCACCTGATGTAGGTTTTTTTTTTTTTTTTTTTTTTTTTTTTTTGCAGTTTATTATTCCTTCTATCGGGAAACTCTGGGACGCCTCCCCTGGGGAAGGCGTAGTCGCAACCAGTGGCGCACCCAAACCCAACCAACCTAATATTATTGTGTGATTTTTGAAATTTTTGAACTTTTGCTGGGGAAACAAACCGGAGTACCCGGAGAAAACCCCCGAGACGTTGCAAAAATACACAAATTCTAGTTCGCACACACACACACCCACACACACACACACGAATCTCTCTCTCCCTCCCTCTATCTCTCTCTCTCTCTTTTTCTAGGATAGATTGTAAAACAAGGCTTTGAGCCTCAAATCTCCAAGACGTTGAGCAAATAGATCAAGGTTAACATTTTGTGTGAGAGAAAGGGGCATGTCATAGATAAATATACAGAATAAATAGAACCAAGTATCGATCCTTGAGGAACTTCACATGCTACATCACCAGAAGACAAAAAGGAACCATTGGTGTATACTGATTAGTACCTGTTTGATGAATATGTTTTAAAAAATAATACAGATGCACAGAATTTTGAAAATAGAATTTTAACTTATTCTAGGTCAAATGCCTTTTTAAGATCAAGAAAAACTGCCCCTACAATGTCTTGCTTGTTTATAGCATCAAGCCAAACATCACAAATATGGGCGAGCGCTGTTTGACAAGAGTGTTTAGGTCTAAAGCCAGACTGAAAAGGTTGAAAAAGAGCATTATTTTCTAAGTATTTCATAAGGTTAATGTGAATATGTCTTTCCAGGGGTTTAGATAGTGCAAGTAGAATGAAAATTGGTCGAAAGTTGTCAAGAACTAAAGTGTCACTTGTTTTAAGTAAAAGTATCACTTTAGCTTCTTTAAATATTGAAGGAAACTGACTTTGATAAAATAATGCGTAGATTATAGATATAGGTTAGAGGTTCAATGATATAAGGAAGAGACAATTTTATAAAGAATGCATTTAAATTATAAATGCCCATAGACTTTTTATTTTTCATGTTTATTATTAGAGAGGTTACATCATGTTCTGTTAACCGAGGTATAATAAATTAGGCAGATTCGTGAAGTTTTTTTTTCTTCTGCAAAACTGGTTGATCTTATCATATATAAGGTATCTGTGTTTGTGCTTGCGGTATTAGATTTAATATTAGAGTCAGTTAATGAAAGGAAATATTTCTTAAATTCATCATTAGAAAAATTAAAATTGATTTGTTTTTCTTGTTCTAGATCTTTTGCAAAATTCGTTCATTGCTTGCCAAATACAAGTGATATTAGTGATTTCAGTTACGAGAATAATGACTTTATTACGTTGCTTTTTATACAGATCAACCTGTTTTGGTTTTTTAAGTCTATCACGCAAGGACATGACAGCTTTAATTTCAGTTGTCATCCAGGTGGGAACTGATGAATGTTTTACCCTCTTCCTCTGGATTGGAGCAAGTGCATCAACGACATAAAGCAGTAGTTTTAAAAATATTTCGGGCCTTGAGAGAGAGAGAGAAAGAGAGAGAGAGAGAGAGAGAGAGAGAGAGAGAGAGAGAGAGAGAGAGAGAGATTGAGAGAGAGAGAACCATTGAACATTGGAGTTTTGAGGCTCAAAACCTTGTTTTACAACCTATCCTAGAAAGAGAGAGAGAGAGAGAGAGAAAGAGAGAGAGAGGAAGGGAGAGAGAGATTCGTGTGTGTGTGCGTGTGTGTGTGCATTTGTGTGCGAACTAGTATTTGTGTATCTTTGAGTGTACATGTGTACTGTATCTACATTTGATCGAGTATCTGTATTTGTGTATCCTTTTGTGCACGCGAGAAACCCGTTCATGTGTCTGGTGAGAGTGGGTCCAAGTGGACAGAGGGATGGCGTGCCTGTACTCCATACTAGTGATTTACTGCTAACCATAGTCAGCCCCGACACATCAAGTCACACTACCCAGATAAATAAATAGCCTACTAACTGCTCCAAAAGACAAAACAATGTGCTGCGATTGAAGAAATCCGCTCTCTCGCTCGTTTGACTCAAAGCAGTTTCATCTCCTAAACTAAACAATGCATGTTTATTAGAAATTGACCTGACAATCTGCGGAATACCGCCAAAAATTTCCTGACACCCTGTTCGAGGTGGTGATGGTAACGATGATGATGATGTCTACTACTACGACGACGACGACGACGATGATGATGATGATGATGATGACAACGATGATGTTGATGATGATGATGATGATGATAGTGATAATGATGATGATGATGATGATGATGATGATGATGATGATGATGATGATGATGACGATGATGATGATAAACTATTGGTCCAAGCTTTTTATCACCCCATCCATTCTTCTCCCCCCCCCTCTTCCCTTCCCCCGTCGTCCACCGTCCCTGCTGATCAGGGCATCAATATTTCAACAGCCTGTATTATTTTACTGTGTACTTTGGTTCAGAACCCTGCAATGACGCACCCCGCTCCATTCTGCGTTTCAGAGGCACACTGTGTAGCTGAGACGACAGGCGAACGTTATCCTCGGCTAGTCTCAACTACCCAGTGTATTGCGGAGAAAGACTGAATTCTAATACTAGTAATAGTTGTAATACCTTAATGCCATTATCGCCCTGTCCAAGGTTGTATCATCCACTGCATTGACCAACCTAAGATTGCTACACAGCTTCTCGCTAAAGTGTCACATTTTCATAACATCGCGTCTCCAGTGTCCAAAGCACAGTTTTCTCTAGTAGAGTATAATTATCTAAGGAGTGCTAGCGTTTTCCACCATTTTGTGCATTTGTGCACGTTTTTTTTAAAGAAAAAAAGTTATCCTGCGTAGTGTGACCTTGTTGCCTTTACAATTGTTATTGATGCGGTTTCCCTTGTCTGTTAGTAAATGATCAAAGGGGATCGGAAAGAGGTATTTTCTGATTGGTCAGCTGCAGCCGTGGTCTAGGTAAAAAGGGTTCTGATTGGTCAATTTACGGCCGTCTGCACGCTCCCTAGAAAATGGCATTGTAAAGTGGGAACAGACGCCGGCAGAAGAATAAAGAAAGATAAAAGGGAAGTAAAGGAAGGGAAGAAAATGGAAGTAAAAGAAAAAAAATACAAAGAAAGAAATAAAAGAAAGCAAGACAGGGAGATAGAAATGGACAGGCCGAGAGAAAGAGGCCGAGAGAAAGATGAAATCGAAATCTCAACACACACATATCATAGTTATTTTAGAATAGGTAGGCTACTAGGGTTGAGCACTTTTATTTATTTTCTCTTCAGGACATTGAGAGAGAGAGAGAGAGAGAGGGGGGGAGGGGGAGGGGGAGGGGGGAGGGAGATGGGGGAAGGGGGAGGGGGAGGGGGGGAGGACGTATTTAGACGTTATAATATGTTATCGAATACAGATGGAGGCAGTAGAGAGTCCAAAACACCAATGGATTCATTTGTAAGAAACGTCAAATGCAAGTTAGGGCACGCCAAGAAAGCAGGCAACATGACGGCAAGGCAAGCAGAGGAAGCTGGACAGAATCTCCAAGAAGTCGCTAAAGCCTCATCTGTTCCAATACTTTGTCACGAACCTTTAAACAGTATTTTTAAGTCATGTATATTAGTACCTTTTTAACATCTGGTGACTGCTTCGCTTTATTTTTGGATCACACCTCCCCTCCCCCCCCCCCCCTCTTTCCTAATTCATGTACCATGAGCATTTCAAATGACGTGGAGGATCTCGTTATACAAGGCAACAACATCAGCATCAACCTGTAAGCTGTAGAACATTGAGCTCGGCGGTTTACTAATGTTGCTAGTACGCCGCTCCGCAATATTGTTGCTACGTACATGTAGTTTGATAATTGCCTGCTGTGCGGGAGTCAATACAGTCCCTTCATGTCCTTCTGATATGGTCCAGTCTGCTTTCCTTCCTGAGGCCTCCAATTGAAACCATACGCCTACCTCCAACTCTCTCGCTAGCACACCCCTATGACACTCTGTCTGTCTCTGTCTGTCTCTCTGTCTTTCTCTCTCTTGCTCTCATCCCTACACCAACTGTCATCTGCCCCATTCACTTACGAGACATTCACACACAAACCCTTCCCCCCCCCCCACTCACTCACCTCCCCTACTTCCTCACACACATCACATCCAACCCACAATCCTCTCTTTGCACCCAACTAAGAAAACAACAACCTGTTTATCTATCTGAACTAGCAAACTCATTAGCCTACTTAATGCTTTTATAGATAACCAAGGGAGACGCGTCACAGGCATAGGCGCTCGCGTGTCCAGATACAAGCGCCTGTGATGCGTCTGCCTCTGGGTATCTATACAAGCGCCTGTGTCCCCTATGATTAAAACCAACACGACCAACAAAACAACCATGTAGACTGTGACGTGCACTGGTAATCAATACCACTATTATCTATTGAGTAACAAAATGTTTCAGAAATAACATGCATGTTCTAGTAACCTTTACGCATTTAACATGAGCGTGGTTTTTTGGTTGTTGTTGTTTTTTTAAAATAATAATCTCTATGCTGAGATCGCAAGTGTAACTAATGATAGACGTTTGGATCGATACGTTTCTATGATAGGATCGTGAGCATTACCTACCAACTATTAGACTACTTACTACTAACAACGACACTGTGATGTTTATTATATTCACAACAACCCGACCGTAAATAAATAAATAGATGATGATGATGATGATGATGATGATGATGATGATGATGATGATGATGATGATGATCTACTAGCCTTTCACATTTTACAAACACTATCTTGCATGTTCTATTCTCAGACAACTTGAGCATCATCCAAGGCAAACGGGGGATGAGGGGGAAAAAGGGTAGGAGTGCTTAAGGAGGTGGGGACGGGACGGAAGGAGGGGGGGAATTAATATAGCGCGTATAAGGTTTCAGAAGTGCTCAAGGCGCTGGCAATGCAGGATCTAAGAGGTGCCCATTCGCTGCCTTAGGCACATCGTCTGACTCCCCGGACAACTGAGCTCAATCCCGGGTGACCGGGGATGGGGCAGAGAGAAGGGACTTCGAGCTTGCTGGATGTATTATTGTATGTAGCTGGTACTCCAGGACATGAGCGTCAGGATCTTCACAAGTCCGTGCGATGGAATGCTTGCGGTTCCTGACTAGACCTCGGATTTTACTCTCACCCGAAGGGGGCTATTGAGCTAGCAGCTGATACTTACGACTAGACCCCAACACGTTTGAATGGTTTGATCACTTTCTTGCAAAGCCTTGCAGCGTTACCCACTACGATAAGATATTATAATTAAAGGAGTTCTTACCCTCAGAAACACCTTTCGTGGGCATCAAATGTATGCCCAAACTATAGCATAAACGCGTACCCCTTTTCTTTAGATCCACGATCGGGCCTGCGTATACCCCAAGAAAAGTTCACTGCTTCCGGAGATTGCCGCGTGTGATTGAAAACGGAACTAAACAAACAAACAAAACAAAACAAACAAAACACACACACACACAAAAAAAGTATAAATATACAAAATCCGAGAATCCACTTGTAGCGGAAAGGGAGGCGACTGGTTGAGGCTTGGGAGATAAATTGTCTACCTTGACCTTGTACACACTCTTACGTCACAAACCCGGAAAGACACGCGTGGTCTTCTTAGAAATTCATCCATTGTCTTTTGTAATATCGGCATGTCAGTGCCTGCTTATACCGTATCTTGTGAATGGATGAAATAGCACACATTCCACGCGTTTTGTACTGTAGTTAAGCGTCGCAAAGGGGAAAGTCCGTTTTACTGTTTGCTATGGGAGGCGAGATATAGCAAACGCATTTGCTATATTCCGCTTCATACACGTAAAAATTATACCCGGAAAAGAATGTGTCTGTGAAAGAATTTGAGACGTGCACAAATTAAATATTTCTTGCATTTATTATTAACATCAATCTATAAACTCACATATGATATTATTATAGGCTACTCAGTGACAAAGCCGCGCCCAACCACTACAAAATGTACGCTAGATCTATTTTTTCCTTCTTTAATCTTTGGCGTCTGCGCTTTGTTCATTTTCAGTTCCTTTCCGTTGACAGTTTTCAGCAAAACCCTCATAGCAACGGGCATAGCAACCGCGCGCGCAAATGCGAGCGCACTTGCGAGCGCATTTGCGCCCGTAAATGCGAGCGCACTTGCGCTCGCATTTGCGCATTTGCGAGCGCAAATGCGAGCGCAAATGCGCGCGCGTTTGCTATATCTCGCCTCCCATAGTTTGCCATCGCCATTTCGCGTTTCACCAAAGGCGCTCAAACTCGGGTCTCTGTAACGCCATTATAAAGACGATTGTCGGCCGCGCCGTCATGACCGTAAAAAATGCTTTTACTGACAAGTACCGCAAAGGTGACTTGAGTTTAAATTTGCTTCAAAAATATAGGTGAGATCCACTTTAATCACGAAAGCAATGAATAGTACAGAAATAACGCTGAAAATGCTGATCTAATAACCTTTCACATTTTATTACATCGACTTTTTTTTTCCCTTCATTCCCAGACATTTAAAGAAAAACTTTTTTTTTTTTTTAAATCTCAGTGTATTACTTTTAGAGTCACCTTGAAAGAAACTACTTTTAGAAATCACCTGGAAAGAAACTACTTTTTAAAAGTCACATGTTTTTTTTTTCTTCTTTCTATCAATGAAGAAATCTTACAATTACTTGTTTATATTTTAACGTGTGTGTGTGTGTGTGTGTGTGTGTGTTTGCATGTATGTGTGTGTGTGTGCGTGTGTGTGAGCGATATGGCTTCAGAAAACTGTTTTCTTGTGCTTCCTGTATCTCTATGGCCTGTTCCTTGAGCATTATATCTATATCTATATATATATATATATATATATATATATATATATATATATATATATATATATATATATATATATATATATATATATATATATATATATATATATATATATATATATATATATATATATGTAGGTGCGCTATTCAACAGCAGTCTGTTAATATATTCAAAATATGTTAAGTGTTTGTGTAGCAAGAATACACGTTTAAATTTAAAAAAATAAATAAAACAGTAAAACAATAACATGCGATGTATACACAGCAGGTTTCATGTCAGCGATAAATGTGTTTACTATTTTAGCTTGATAGAGGTTTCGTATTTTTAAGGCCTCGCGCCGGCCTATTCAACCGTCTATTCCATTCAAGGTGCTTTTAAAACTAGAACAATTGCATATAAACACTTCCAAGGTCTTTTCGAGCAAAACAGGCTACATTACAACAACAAGTTTTAAACTACAAAAAACACAAGAAGTAACATTTCCATAATAATAATAATAGAAAATACTCACGGAATCACATACTGTTTCATTAAGAATAGACAAGAGACTAGAATTAGTTAATTAGAATGAAAGGAGGTTGAAAAAAAAAGCACTATAACATACACTACATACAATTACACTTAACGATCGAAAATAGTCATTATTTTTTTATTTAAGAGTCGATAAGAAGGTAGACTGGATTAAAGGGTGTCTGAGGTCGATATCAAAATTGCGCAAAACTTATACTTTATTATTATTATTATTATTATTATTATTATTATTATTATTATTATTATTATTATTATTAATTTATTAATTTATTAATTTATTAATTAATTTATTTATTTATTTATTTATTTAATGTTCTTGTACAGGGATTTACCAGAACAAGATCTGCTCAAGGCGGTATGTCAATGCTCAATGTCTAATTCAGGTTAATAAGAGATGACTACTTTGCTATTATGGGTAGCGCTGTAGTGTTGAGGTTTGGGCACACGCTAGCAATGTCTCACGTAAAGCAACGTCGGGAAGGGTTAGCAACCACCAAATGACATAAAAAGATTGAAACAAGCGCACGACACACTCCGGTCCACCCAGCTGTGACTGGGTTGTACCTGGATCTGTTTACAACCGGGGAAGGTAAAGCAGCGAGGGAGAGGAGATAGACATAGCCCTCATTAAGCTGGTCTAGAGAAAAAGGAGGTCCCATAGGTTTCCATCCCCGAGGTTACGGGAACGCCTTTACCTTCTTATTTCTTATATATTCATAGAATTTGCCTGTGCCTAATATTTGCGAAAACTGAATCTAACTTAAGCGCTGAAAAGGTGGTCTGCTATTTTGACTGGGGAACTTGCCTCCCTGAGAATACATATACAGGCGTAAAAACAAACAAACAAACAAACAAACAAACAAACAAACAAACAAACAAACAAACAAAACAACGGAAATTTATACGTGCATGAATCAACACAATTACAGTACCAGCAACTATGCTGTAGTTGTTTCCATGCGACTTGGTTTTGCGGACTGTTGTATCGTTTGATGCAACACGCGAAGTGACGTTATAACAGGGTCGTAATGTCCTTTTTAAAGTTCAGTTCAGTTCAGTGGGTAGATTACCGTCCCCGGACACGGATGCGTATAGGGGACTTACCTCCTAAAGCTGCGAATATGCTTATTTATGAGGTTTCGCCTCAATAATGAGGATTGATCAATACAATAATCACTTCTATGGTCAAACTGTCTAGTGTAAAATTTTGAAAAAGAATATACAAAAAGACCTCGGACTTACTTTAATAATAGAAAGTGGAGTGTAATTATAATTTTCCACGACTCAATGTTGATCAGTGCTATATGGTTGGAACAGCCTGCGCAGAGATATTAAACCCAAGGTTAGGGGTTTTATTGTCATCATACATTTAAACGTTAAATGTCATTAAATAAATATAAGCAACACGACATCACATGACAAATGGCGTTAATAATAAAATAAATAAAATAAAACGGTTATTTATACGAATGAATGCGGATGTAAACTGAAATGTCAGCAAAGAAAGTGTGATACGATTAAAACGCGCACGATAATTGCTAACATTGTGTTTTGCGATGCGTGCATTGGTATCATTTAGTTACCCTTTGAATTGGTTCTATATTGATGTTGGAAAAGCTATATATTAAAGTATAGATTGTAATTCTCTCAGTGACATGAATGAATGAATAGTACGTTTTTATTGAAATAAATACATGGATTTTAATAAATACTTCAAAAGAGAGAGACAAAATTATTGAATCATATTTTGCACTGAAGTGTTGTCACCAAGTGCTCTCTCCTCTTGTT
>JBAHVR010000135.1:70000-125000 GCA_036898135.1 Oncomelania hupensis
GTCACAGGCATAGGCGCTCGCGTGTCCTGATACAAGCGCATGTGGCCGCAGCAGACGACGACGCGACCTTTTGAAAGGTGGGACACGAAGTTTAGGTTCATTTTCAGTATTAGACACACACAAAAAATATGATTAGATAAGCAAATGTCCTCTCTAAGCAAAAAATAAATAAAAACATTTTATAAGTTTTTGCCGCCTTTTGATCTAGGGGTTTGGGACAATTTTAATCTCCACTTCATACGCACTTTCCAAAAATATGCTCCACGTAATTGTGCTGGGGGATTATTTGGACGTTTTTTTTTCCTTTGCTGGTGCTTCTTGCTATTATTATTATTATTATTATTATTATTATTATTATTATTATTATTATTATTATTATTATTATTATTATTATTATTATTATTATTATTATTATTTTGAAATTACAGCTTATTTTCAATGCACAATAATTATTGGAGTATGTGCATGACAGATCTATGTCTTACAAATCGTATGAAAAATACACCAGCGCATATATTTTACGCTTGTGCAGTTCGGATGCTGGTAATTTGAACGTTTTTGGAGCTTGTTAGAAATCCTGCTGGGATCGAAAACCTTGAAAAAATAGACCGACGGAAACATATTAGGTTTACATTAAAACATTTGACCATTTATGATCATTTATTTTGTTGGTTTATAGTTTGTAAGTTGTTTTGTTTAAAATTTGTTTACTTATTGTCGTTGTTGTTATTTTTGTTGTTGTTGTTGTTGTTGTTGTTCCTTCTTCCTTCCCCACCTTTTTCTTCGATTTATCTTTAAATGGCATATTTTATATATATAGGTTGTTAATGCAGAATTGATCAAGTCATTATGGTCCTATGTCACTGATATAGAAAACTCAATTGCAATGTGTGTGTATGTGCGTTTGTGTGTGTGCGTGTTTGTGTGTGTGTGTGAAAGAGAGAGTGAGAGAGAGAGAGAGAGTGTGTGTGTGTGTGTGTGTGTGTGAGATGTGTGTATTTGCGTAGGATGTGTGTGTGTGAGAAAGAGGGAAAGGGAGAGAGAGAGAGAGTGTGTGTGTTTTGTGTTTGTGTAGGATGTGTGTGTTTGCGTAGGATGAGAGAGAGAGAGAGAGAGAGAGAGAGAGAGTGTGTAGATGTGTGGGCACACTTACACAGTGTTATCTGGACAAATCAGTGAACATCTACATAACTTGTATTGACATGCCTACTTGTTTTGACGTCAGAACAATGATCCGTTAAGGTTATGGCTGGGTTAGGGTTAGGGTTAGGATTTGGGTTAGGGTTGTCACGAATTGGCTAGTTTAAACTCTGCCTATCGACTATTTAGCATTGTGTAGCCTTTGTAACAGTAGAGAGTTAGTATAGTACACAGCAGCAATTAAATTACAGCACACTGCGAGCCTGAGCCACACACACAGCGCAGTGACGTCAGCACTTGAGTTTTGAATCGGACCGTTGGAACCAATGGGAGAGCTTAGGCAAAGCGGTTGGAGCCAGTTTGACTAGGTCCAAACCCCGCACATTTTTGGTCAGTTGGGAGGAATACACCGAAGTGTTAACAGCTAGAAAGCTGGCAGAGAAATCTCTACACACTTAGACCAGGAAGCAGGACTTAGAATCTTAGAATTCTATCAAGTCACAACGGGCCTGAACTTGTCAGACAGGTAAATGAACACCCTTCTGTTTCATCGTGATATATTTATATTATTGTTGAAATTATGTTTGAAGAATTTGCCATGCATAAATGTGAATTGTTAATCCGAATTTGCGTGACCATGTGGAAACGCCGAACACGTGGTAAAACACGACCGGTTGCGCCGCCATGTTGTATCCCGTACGGAACCACTGTTGTTTAACTTATATGTATGTTTGCAGACCAGTGGCTGTACCACTGAATGTTTATATTATTATTAATTCTGTATGTGTATAGTTAGACACGATTGATATTTATGTATGTATAGGAATTTAGAGTGAGATTCCAGTGGAACCCGGAAGTAGCAGAATGTTCGTCGCTTATGTATAGAGATGTGGAGCTATCACTGAGGGCTACTTGGCTTTCAGTGAGACGCTCTGCACAAACCGATTATTCAGGGTTGTGCAGAATTTCGTCTCTTATATTTCAGACGGGCAGGCGAGCTATCCCGAGCTATCCCGAGCTATCCTGTGTGCCCCACTCCACAGAAACGACCAGTTGGTTGAGGAGACTCTACCGCACAAGACGGAAAGAGCTGCCTTGAAAGACACCCTGTCAGACCCCACAGCGTGGCAAGGGAACCCAACTACACAACTACCCAGGTGCACCAGAAGCTACCTCACAGAAGGACTTCGACCGCACCACCCGCCAGTTAAGTGTGATCTTCAACGTGCACTTAAACTGATCAAACCAGGACCACAGTAGTCCAACTATTCAGAAACTATAAAACGGACCACAGTAGTCCAAATCTACATGAAATATAAGAGCAAGTGCCCGATGAAGATAGAACAGCTGCATAGACTATCAGCGATCGAACTATTAGCATTGAAAGAGACTTTTTAAGTTAGAT
Source organism: Oncomelania hupensis (assembly GCA_036898135.1). NCBI lineage: Eukaryota > Metazoa > Mollusca > Gastropoda > Littorinimorpha > Pomatiopsidae > Oncomelania > Oncomelania hupensis. Next base: position 72,546 of record JBAHVR010000135.1, read on the forward strand.
TAGTACTTAGAGAATCTTGTATAGAGTAGAAGAAATAAATGTGTGATTTTAACTGTTATCAAAAGGCTGGACTACATATGATTCATAGCCGTGTGAAAGCTAGTGTGACAGTATTCTTTTACCATTTTTCTATCTATTTCTGTACCCCAACCTTAACACAGAACGAGCTAAACAAATAAATTTATTAAAGTAATTCATAGGGTAACTTACTAGCAGTTCCCACCGAATAAACGTGAGGGTCCATAATTCCATTGTGCAGAGCCCATAAACCCCACGTGACAAGGGTTAGGGTTCGAACACTTCAAAGTACTTAAAAATGGGGACGAAATATGACCCATTTTCAACACAAAGTACGTGGCGTTTCGGGAAAGTCATAATAATACTGTGTAACCTCGGCTGTGTATGTTTGCGTAGGATGTGTGTGTGAGGGGTGGGGGTAGTGGTGTCGGAGGTGTGTGTGTGCGGGGGGCAAGGGGGGATGAGGGGTGTGTATGTTTGTGCCGACGCTCTGATAGTTGTTCGTATTTTATCCTGAAATAACTAGAACATTGCAGCGTTTATAGATTATTAAATACAAGCCCTGGACGTCTCCGGTTCCTGCAGATTGCACATTACAGGTAATTTAGCTCTTGGCATGCCAAACAACACACGCCTTACTCAAGCTTTCAAGAACCTATCATAACCCCTATTAGTGCTTGCTACAGGCTTCCCACCTCCTCCTTAACCTTTTCCTCGTCCTCCTCCTTCTTCCTTTAACTCCTCCTTCTTCTCCTCACACTCATACCCCTCTCTCTCCTAATCCCATTCCGTTTAAAAAAAAAAAAGGACACCTCGGCGTAGCATTGATAGTCCTCGTAGAATTCTAAGGCCAGATAAACCCACACACACACACACACACACCCACACACACACACCCACACACCCACACACACACACATACCATCATCTTCGTCACGCAGACACAGACACACAAATACACACACTCACACACAACATAACACCAGGAATTCACATTCACACATTTTTATGTCTCTCTCTTTCCTTTTCTCCCTCTCTCTCTTCATTCACACACGCACCCAAACATATATACACACACAAACTCCCCATTTCGCAACCCATAACACCTCAATCATACGCATCTTGACCATACAGCAAAAAGTCGCAAAAAAGAAGAACGCCTGAAGCAGAGAATATTTAATGTGTTTACCGAAAAATGAGCTGGGTCGTCATTTTCCCATCTGACGTGAGCGGAAGTCGGCCATTTCCCATAATCCCCTTTGCGTGTGCGTGGATGCGGACATGTTGTCACGTGACTTCCCACGAACGTGATTTGGCCTCATCCCCTAAATCCCTTATCCCTTCCCCGGGGAAATTAGTCTGTGTACGCAATAGTGCAAACGCAAGAACCTCATCCACGGTCAGGGGACCTCTACCTCCCTGCTGGTGCCAATTTTAATGTCTTCTAAAAGTTCTGGAAATATTTAGGCCAGTCATTGTGGTCTTCTTCTTCTTCTTCTTCTACGAACAAGACAGAGGTGTTCAGAGAGCGCTCCTGACAGTTTTAATGACTTTTAAAAGTTCGTGGAATATAGGTTATGGTTTCCAATTAGATCTTGTTGTTGTTATTGGTTGTTCGTAGGTCTTGTTGTAGTTGTTGTTGATCATCATCATCATCATCATCATCATCATCATCATCATCATCATCATCATCATCATCATCATCACCATCGTCGTCATCATCATCATCTTCTGCTTCTTGTAAACAGCAGTCACAGTGGGAAGTGTTCTATTGCCAGGTAACTTATATATAGGTTAAACTTTTTATTCATCGTTATCATCCTTCTTTTACCCTCATTTCTTCTTCTTTCTCCTCTTCCCTTCCTCTCTCCTTCTCATCGTTGTTGTTGTTGTTGCTATTTTTCTTCTTCTTCCTCCTTTTCTTGCCTCTGGGCGTTATGTTTCTCCGAATATTATTTACTTTCCACTCGGGCAACGTCTCGGGGGTTTTATCCGGGTACTCCGTTTGGTTCCCAAGCAAAATTATTTTTTTAAAAGAAATAAAAGCAAACAAATTAATATTAGGTATAGGTTGGGTTTGGAGGCGCCACAGGCTGCGACAACGCCTTCTGCAGGGAAGGCAGCCCGGACATTCCCGATAAAAATGGACAATAAAGCGTCAACAATTAGCATAACTCGTCCCCTATACGCTTATGTGTCCGGGGACGTTAATCTATATAACTAACTAACTAACTCAACAATTAAAATTAAATTCCTGTATGTAGTATCCACATTATTTTGACGTTCTCTATGATAGCAGTCTCTTTTTTTTGTTGTTGTTCTGGTTCCTTATTCGCCTTTTTATCTCTCTCCTTTCCCTATCCTCCTTCCCCCATCCCCCCCACCACCCCTCGCCACCTCCCATCCCCCATCCCCTCTTTCTCTGTCACGACTTCTTCTTCTGTCCTTTTCATTCTCGCCTTGTTTTCACAGATTGTTCTAACCTATAAAGGGTACAGTGAAAGCCCCAGTTGAAAACCTGTCTTGCCTTTGTAGGCATGACAAATTAACTGCGGTAACAGTTCCCCCCGTTGGAGTGCCGGGGGTTTCAGTATAAATAGTATCCCCACTTTCTGGAAATTTAGTGCTTTAAATTCCCACTGTCGCTGTCTTCCTCATTTGCTCTTTCCCATTCCCGATCTGTCCTACTACTCTGCTATACTATCTTCTTCTTCGCTAGATCAATGACCTACCTTTTTTCTTGAAAACTCTTCCTGGACAAGACTCCTTGTTTGTGTATGAGGTCTGTTGGATCAGCTTGGGAATGTTGGACGCTTTCTGCCGGGTGGTCACTAGGGCTTCCTATGAATGAACTATTTAGCACTATAGGCATTTTATATGTATGTTTTTTGTTGATGATTTATAATGATGTTTGTATTCTATTTTGTTTTTGTAATCGGGGAGTTCGCGTAGTTGAGGTCAACCCTCAGCCGTCCCTCGCGTGGGATGTCTTTATTGTAAAGTGACTGGCCGGTGGAGGGCATTCAATTTTCCCACTGGGGTTGTTTCAACAGATCTTTTATGCGGATCGGGGGTTGTCCGGTCCTGATTTGGCTCGGAAGAGTCCGCTGGACCTAAAGCAACAATAAATCAATCAATCAATCTTTCTGTTTGCACTACTAACATAATAAGACGTATTTTATATAAGACAAGACCTAAAAAAAAAAAATTTCGTTCAAAGACCGGGTTGAAAAGACCTCTTTTCAGCCATGCAAAACAAACATATTAGGCTAGTTGGTTGTTTTGTTAAAGCCTTCTTCATCAAAATGATAAGACGGGTATGCACACACGCACACAATTTCTCTCTCACTCTCTCTCTGTGAAACACACACACACACACACAACCACACCCACACACACCCACCCACCCACCCACACACACACACACACACACACACACACACACACACACACACACACACACAAGAACAACGATAAAAACCTAATCATGTCGACCGAAGTGATGGAGAATAATTAAAAGCTTTTGCCCACATCAAAACGTTTGTTATCAATAGAACTCATAGTTTGTACGAGTTTTAGCTGGCAATAAAAGACGACTATAACATATTAGGAACATCAAGGGCTTCGTTTCGTTCTTCATTTTGGTTTCTCTTATTCGTTTTCTCTCTTCTTCTTTTCACTGTTGTATCATTCTTCTCTTCGATCTCATCATCTTCGTCTTCTTCTTCTTTTTTCCCCCCTTGAGAGTGAAAAAAGGTACATTCTATTATTGTTGTTCTCTTTGACAAAATTAATGAATGTTGCCCTCAACAATTATCTGTTTTATTTAACACAAAAGCTTGTCTCACTGGACAAATAAAAAAAATAAGTTGCCTCCCTTGCTGACGCCGGTTTCTATGGCGACGATATAATTCCTCAAGGCGGCGGACAAGCGACAGGGCGCATTAATGTTTCAACAGCGGGCTGAGGAGGGAGGAAAATTGGGGAGAGGGGGGGAGGGAAGGGGAGAAGGGAGGAGAGAGGGGATCTTTTGAGTGCCGTCCTGGCGGAGTCGTACGTTTTGTGGTCTAGTCTGAATAAGTGTGATGAATTTTTGTGTGTTTTAGATGCATTCTCTCCGACCGTTGTCGGTGTCCCTCACTTTGTATGTCTAATCTGTCTGTGTATGTCTTGGTCTCTCTCTCTCTCTCTCTCTCTCTCTCTCTCTCTCTCTCTCTCTCTCTCTCTCTCTCTCTCTCTCTCTCTCTCTCTCTGTCTGTCTGATTGTTCTTTTTCTAATCACACACCCGCACCTACCCAGCCGCTTCCTAAGCCTTTCTCTATTGCTTGTATTCTACGTCTTTTACAGAATGCCCATATTCAATTATGTTATGTCCATTAATTTGAAACAACGTCTTTTAAAACTGAGCATTCAAATGCTCTTTCTCTCTGTATCTGTCTTTCGGTCTGTCTCTCTGTCTGTCTCTCTGTCTGCCTGTCTGTCTTTCTGTCTATGTCTCTGTCTCTCTCTCTCTCTCTCTCTCTCTCTCTCTCTCTCTCTCTCTCTCTCTCTCTCTCTCTCTATATATATATATATATATATATATATATAGAGAGAGAGAGAGAGAGAGAGAGAGAGAGAGAGAGACAGAAAGACAGACAAACAGAGAGACAGACCGAAAGACAGATACAGAGAGAAAGAGCATTTGAATGCTCAGTTTTAAAAGACGTTGTTTCAAATTAATGGACATAACATAATTGAATATGGGCATTGTGTAAGCGCGGCTTTGTATCATCCTAATGTTACAGAAGTTGTGAAAGTTATTGTGAAATCTCTCGTTGGTAGTCTTTTTTATACTGATTTAAAGTTTGTTGTTAAATAGTTAAAGTGTTTTACAAGTTCAATTGTAATAGTTTAATATGACCTAAATGTCTGAACAGATTAATTGAGAGAGAGAGAGAGAGAGAGAGAGAGAGAGAGAGAGAGAGAGAGAGAGAGAGAGAGAGAGAGAGAGAGAGAGAGAGAGAGAATTCTCTACAAAAAGAATCCAGCTTCAACTTCTCGCGCTGAGCAATCGGCCGCACGCATCCGAAGTTTCGCAAGTAATTACTAGACGTTTAGGTGTTCAGACGGAAATTTAAGCGTTACTTTGAGATAATAAGACGGAAGTGCCGAGTGCGCAGGCGGAGGTCCTGGCTGGGAGGACACAGCTGCACGTGGCGACACTAATGAACCTCCTACGTGCAGCTGCCGTCTCCCAGAGTTGGGTCTGCAGTCACTCTGCATATCTGGGCCGTCTCCGCTAGGCAATGTAAGAGCAAAACTTCGTAATGCCTAGAATAGCAATATAGTGGACTACATGTGTTATATGGGCCTTGAATCACTCTATTTTTGTGTGGATATAATTATGCACTATAATATTATAAAATCGATGTTTCATTATTATTATTATTATTATTATTATTATTATTATTATTATTATTATTATTATTATTATTATTATTATTACTACTACTACTACTACTACTACTACTACTACTATTACTACTACTACTACTACTACTACTACTACTACTACTACTACTACTACCTCTATTACTACTATTACCGTACACCGTACTGTGGAGATATAGTGGTACCAAGAAGAGCAATCAAACGTGGAAACTAGATAACAAATTCCGGTAACTCACACGCATATATATATTAAAAAAAAGCATTTTCAAAGGTATTGGTATACTTGGCTGTGTTGTCACCCGGCTTTGTATACTAAAGAAGCAAAAGGGAAAAAAATAAAATAAGAGGCCACGATTTGAACTATCTGCAAACAAAAACAAACAAACAAACAACACATTAAATATCGGCTCAGTCAATATTTAGATACATCGCAATGCCCACAATGACCTTGCCGTTTGAGAAAGTACAAATATAAAATGATCCAATATGTTTAGCAGTAGTTAAAGTACAGGCAAAGTAAAACTGATCAATATCGGTTTAATTATTGTTGAGAAAAGGCAAAAAGTTTGTTTTGAACAAACACAAAAAGTAACATTGGGAGCCATGGACCGACCGACTGACGGACAACCCGACGGATTTTGAATGATAGCCTAAGATTTTAAGTAAGCTTACCTGTATCCCACCAATATACACAATTTTCTGTATCCTATGTATTGCAGATGGTGTAGCAAGCAGCCTGAAGACAGCGATGGAGATTGTGGCGCGGATGCTGATGTGGATGTTGCTGCTGCTGCTGCTGGTCACGCTCACGGAATGCAATACCGACTTGAAACAAGAAGTCACCAGACTAGGTTAGCATTTCTGCTGTCTTGCTCCAGCTCCGCGCTCCAACCAAAATTACATGATTATTGCTTTAGGTCCAGCGGACTCTTCCGAGCCAAATCAGGACCGGACAACCCCCGATCCGCATAAAAGATCTGCTGAAACAACTCTAGTGGTAAAACTGAAAGCTCTCCACCAGCCAGTTACTTTACAATAAAGACATCCCACGCAGGAGACGCTGAGGCTGGACTCTAATTTATCGAACCCCCGTTTAAAAAAACAAAATAGAATACAAACATCATTATAAATTATCAACAAAACACATACATATAAAATGCCTACATTGCTAAATAATAAAATCATCATAGGAAGCCCTAGTGACCACCTGGCAGAAAGCGTCCCATATTCCCAAGCTGATCCAACAGACCTCATACACAAATAAGGAGTCTTGTCCAGGAAGAGTTTTCAAGAAAAAAGGTAGAAGACTGGTCTAGCGAAGAAGAAGATAGTACAGCAGATTGATAGAACAGAGCAGGAATGAAAAAGAGCAAATGAGAAAGACAGCGACAGTGGGAATTTAAAGCACTAAATTTCCAGAAAGTGGGGATACTATTTATACTGAAACCCCCGGCACCCCAACGGGGGAGCTCCAACCAAAAGCAACACACTTACATGTATTCCGTGTTCACTCTACTATGGCTGTTGAGGATTGCATTGAATTGAGTTGTTTCAATAGAACGCTTTTCCAGCTCATAGAATAGCTCAAAGGGCTAGCTGAATACACGATTTAACTCAAACCGCCAACTTGCTGCATGATGCGCACAGTCCAACGCCCAAGACAACTGAGCAATCCTGAACGGCCGAGAGGGATAGGAGAGGGGGTTGAGGGAGGAGGGGAAATATGACCTAGTGCTTGTTGGGGGTGGGGGGGGGGGGGTGTTTCCAGCAAGCTGGCCGGCACTCACCTGACTATGACCTTTGACCCTGTATTTCTGAGTAAACCACGCGGCTTGAAGACTGCGTCTTTTGGTTCTAGGGTAGTGAGAGAGAGATAGGGAGTGGGGGGGGGGAGGGGTGGTGGTTTTTATTTTATCAACCTAAAACGAAAAACCTTGCCGAACAATTTGTTTGTATGGGTTTTGTCTCTTGCCGGCTTTGGTAGATGATATTTTTAGCTGAAGAATGTTGGCGCATGACTAGCGGTTGCTATTAATAGGCACAAAAGCTACGGAGTCTATTCATTTAAAAAATAACTATGCTTACGAAAGAGATTTTAGTTGTAAGCTTATATGTTTTCAGTGGGGCAACACTCACAGTGAATGTTAAAAGGATCTGTGGAGGGGACGTAGTCAAAGTGGGTGTCTTTAAAAGTGGGGTGACAGTAAATGTCCTCATTGTCGTGACTGTAATAAAAAGTGTTCAGTTACGTTTGCAATGGGGGTACACTCCATCGATCTTGAACAGTGTCGTCCTTTACCTGTCCACAGAATTGATCAAGTGCAAGTTCAGCAACGAGGGTTGTGACGACGACTGGGAGTGCTGCTCGCACAAGTGCCAGCAAGCCCATCCAGGCACCAACGCTCGATGCGCGCTGTCCACCCTCAACGACTCCTGCCTGTACAACTACCAGTGCGAGGACAGGCTGATCTGTGGCGACCACAACCGCTGCTGCTCCAAGTACTGGGGCACGTGCAGCAAGGATGAAGACTGCTGCCTGGAGCAGCATCACTGCTTAGTAGCGGACGGCTTCTACTATAAACGCTGCCTGATGGGGCAGGTAGGCGGCGCTGGCAGCGTGAGGGTTAACGCCGCCTTTTCCTGGTGGTGCCGCGCTCTGCTTGTGGTGCTCGTGACGCAGTGCCATGACGTCATACACTGGAGACCTTTTGACGTCATCTTGTGATGCAACCTGGACCTCTTTTTCTGTTAATGTGTTAGCCCGGAAGAGTTTAAAAGCGACATGGTATACGCTGCACTAGGAAAAGGCCGATTCCCTTTCTGAAATATGAGATAGCCTACTGTTGTACAAAGACATGAAGCAGTTGTACAGATGTACAGGTACAGTGACTTCAAACATTTGTACAAATTCCAATGGACCTATTTTATTGGTTCATACAGAAACTCCTTCAAAAAGCAGTGTTGTTCAGGAAAGACGATTGGCACAAAATCCAGAAAGCTGACAAGCTCAGTCCTTTTGCTTTTAAACTCTTCTCATTACTACTTATAGGATTTATTCCATTTATTGTACTGTACATTTTCCTTCCTTCATACTTCAAACTGTTGTGATAATCTATCAGCAGTGAGCTGTTATGTTAACTTTGGTAGGTTATGTCCCTCCACGGCTGTTTTGTATTATGAGCTGTGATTGGCTGTCCGAGGATAACACAGCCAATCAGATTGCAGCACATGAAAACGGCAGTCGAGAGGCACAGCCAGCAACGTTGAGCATAACAGCTCATTAACTGTAATTTTACTATTCCTTATTGGCCTTTTTGATTTTTAAGGGTTGTAATTCTTTTTTTTATCTCTCTCTCATTCCAAAACGGTGTTGTGAATTCTGTGTTTAGTACCTGACCACAAGACTTTTGACTGAGAAATTGAGAACGATCTTTACGTGACGTGCGTGTCATTATTTGTATTTTATCTGGTTATGTTTGAAATTGAAATACGTTTGAAATTGCATGTGTGTAATCCTGACCATTACGTGGCAATTGAATGGTTCGTGACGTAAAACAGCGGACAGTCTTGCAGCGAGTGTTGCAGATTCGATTCAATTCGACCTTATCTTGTCAGTGCCATGAGCATAGCTTCTTGAACTGATAATTGCGAAATATAATACCAATTAATTGTATTTTTGCTCCTACCTTTTCTTCTGCTGTTTAAAATAGGTATTTGGTAATCTAAAACCCGTTATTTTCTTCCCATGGTGGGTTCAATTATTGTGATGTTTGTTTCATAAGCGAAAATGTGATCATACTATGAAAAAGATTTAGTTTAAATGCAAAATAATGTAGTATTCATAAGACATCTACCCAATAGGCCCATACTGCAAGCAACTTACCCACTTCCCGACCTCCTCGCTTCTTGTCCTTGGTTCTTGTCCTTGTTACAAATATGCTGGAAGGTAGCTCAAAGCAGCATGGTGTGCCGACTAAATGCGTGAATGAATTCATGAACATTAAAGTTCAACGTCTGCACCCACCACCATTGAACAACCATCACGGTGAAGATTGGTTAGGGAGGGACCTAAATCAACGCTGAACCAACCACAGCGACCATACGGCTAGGTCACATTGAAAGTGAAAGATTATCACTTTATCTCGTTCATCGCCGCCAATGGACCCTGGGCCATCTGTGTAGCAGGCGAACGCTCTACCGCTGGTCAAGCTGCTGCGATGGATCACTGGTCTGTGTTGACCTGGCATCAACGAAGCAGTCCAAAACACGTCGCACTCTTTTCTTTTATATTGTTGTTTTATGACATAGGTAAGAAATTGCAGTCCAGTATGCCACTGTTTGTTACTATACAATATATGATTTTTTTTCTTGGTTACTTTTTTTATTTCTCTTATTTACTCTTTCTCTCTCACTCTTTCTTTCTATGTCTGTGTCTGTCTATCTGTGTCTGTTTGTCTGTCTCTCTCTCTCCATTTCTTATTATCTTTCTTCTACCGTCCCACATGCACCGCCTTAGTTACAAAATGTACTGCGTATTGAACTCATTGCTTGCCGACTGTTGTACTTTATATGGCAGTATTTTATTTAGTTATTTTATTTGACCTCTTTACACAATGTAGCCTACGATTTTCGACAATGTGCGATATGACATTAAAAACTCTCTGGATTTAGCCATTTAAATACAAGGTAACCAATTACGTCCATTTTTGATTTGTTACTAAACTCCGAGTGACGATCTCCAGCTTTTTAATTTGTTTGTTTGTTTTAAATCCCATTGTTAACTCAATGCCGACGACAATTTCCATTAACTAAAGTACAATTAACAGGACCTCGTTAGGGCAAGGGCTGCCCGAGGCTTTTATTTATTTATTTTATTTTATTTATTTATTTTTTAAAATTTAGTTAATCGTTGTAAATTAATCCATTTTAACCCATTGTACCTATTATTTCAAGCGTTAACGTGACCTCATTAACACAGGCGCTGTCCAACATTTTATCTATCTATCTATCTATCTATCTATCTATCTATCTATCTATCTATCTATCTATCTATCTATCTATCTATCTATCTATCTATCTAATCTATCTATATCCTATCTTATACTATCTTATCTATCTATCTATCTATCTATCTATGTAATCTAATCTAATCTATCTTCTATAATAAATTTTATTTTATATCATTTTATTTGTTTGATTTGCCTTACGTTTATTTTGATACCGGGCTTCATGCTTGATATATATACTTGTAATATTCTATTTACATTATTTATGCGTTAGAACTAGCACAGCAAGGACAGAACTTCACGTTCAAGAACTGCATTTGATGAACGTGCATTCATCATTTAACATCATTATTTGTTTTCCAAATACTGTCTCCTAGGTCATTATATCTCATGTTTTGTATGCCTACAGAGGGAGGGAGAGGCCCAATAGAGGGACATGCCTAATTAATACAAGGCACCCTTTCCATTTTAATATAAAAGTGTTACGTTGATTTACATTGAATTATTTCATAATGAGGTGAACATTTATTTGCCAGGGTACACAGGCTGCTGTTTAAAATGTAGACAGAGAGACAACTGTTGTCTGCGAGTTTCATTTGGACGATGATACCTCCCCATATCCCCCTTGATACCTCACCATACCCCCTCCCCTGATATCTCCCCGTCCCCCCCCATGATGCCTCACCATACCCCCTTGATACCTCCCCGAACCCACTTGATACCTCCCCATACCCCCTTGATACCTTCCGTACCCCCCTTGTAATCTACCTGTACCCTCCTTGATACTTCCTCGTTGATCGTTTCGCAGGTATGGATGAAAGGAATCGAGTTCAGTTCAGTGGGTAGATTACCATCCCCGGACACGGATGCGTGAAGGAATCGACGTTGTTTGTAGATTATAGTCACACGACACTTTCGCATATAGGTGACTACTGGACCGATTTATACTGACTGACCAGCGGGCCAGTTTGTTGGTAAAGGGGAAAATAATATGATCACACGTTGACCAATCCGGGATTCGAACCAGCAACCTTTCGGTTACTAGCAATACGCTCTTACCAACTGAGCTACCCGGCCCCTCAAGGAATCGACCATCACCATACCCCCTTAAATATACCCGTTATCCCCGTTATGCCTACCCATGCCCCTTTAAACCTACCCGTAGCCCCTTTTACCTACACGTACCACCCCATCCCGATCCTTGGTACTACTACTACTGCTACTACTACTACTACTACTACTATTGAATATAGAATAATACAAATAGAAATCATAAAAAACACCAAGGTTTTAAAATAAATATTTGATATAAGATATAATAATAATAATAATAATAATAATAATAATAATAATAATAATAATAATAATAATAATAATAATAATAATAAAAATAATAATAATAATAATTATTATTAGTTTATAAATAATAATAATAATAATAATAATAATAATAATAATAATAATAATAAAAATAATTTTAAAAAAATAAATAATAATAATAAAAATAAATAAGTTAAAAGTAAAAAGCCTAAATTAAAAAGAAAAATATCCATATTGTAGTGTAAAAAAAAAAAATGGCCCGCGGGAGATTTGAACTTGGGTCGCCTGCACGGTAGGCGAATGTCTTACTAAGTGAGCTATCAATGCTTCTTATAAAGACCATCAATTTTTTGGTCTATATGGGAAAACATGCTGAAACCTCGATTCGATTTTTAATTAATCAAATTTAATTAGTTAAACACAAAATTTTGTAAGATTGGTGACATGAACGCAAAAGTGTTTTGAATGGAAATAAAACAAAATTTGCGGTATTACGGAACGGCACGTTCTTGACACGGGTTGAATCGAAACCGCGCGCGGAATGAGGCTATTGCAGTTTGTGGACATTTTGTTTATTTATTTATCTCAGAAACGGTTAAACGTTCGGTAAGGAAATGTCGGCTATAACGATTTCGCGGGTTTTGAGCGCACAGCAGGCCGATCCGCAGCGCCCAGCACCTGCCCAGATCAGCGTCCATACCGGACAAACTTTACAGTAGAGGCGAAGAAGGACTTCCGGCTAAGCAATTTATATAAATAGATTTATTTTATGCATGGTGGTATCACTTATAGATACTATAGTAATATTACTGGTGTCCCATTTATTGGTAATTAAATTTTATTGTTTCCATCGTGTTTTGTAAACCGAAGCGAACTTTTTCTTGGGTAGCATACATTTTTATGGTAAAATAGTTATTTTTCAATAAGTGATTTTCTGACTATGGAATCAGTAACGTTTATCTAAAGGATATTTAAAGACTTGAGAGTTTTATAAGTATTTTTCTTCGTGGTGTTCTAATAATAAAAGTTCCTTTGTTTTAGTTTTTGGTCAAGTGGCATGCTTTTTAAGTTTGTACATTTCAGCGAGTGGTTTTCTGACAAGGGAATCATTCATTTACATAAATGATTTTTTAAAACAAAAAAGATTTGAGGTTGTGGCAATAAAATATTTCTTTGTTCTTTGTGTTTGAAATATAAAACTTTTATTTATTCGCTCTTTTATATCACTTGTTCAGCTCAATAGCAGCTTAAGGCGTTGGTCGCTACAGGATCTAACTCACATTAAATCTGTTTAAAGTAAAATGCAGGGTTGCCAACCACTACGGAATTTCCGTAGTTTACTCCGGAAATGAATACGCGGCTACGGAGCTACGCAAATCGAAAATTTACTACGGAAAGTCAATTTTCGACGATAGTATTACAGTTTTAACGAGTTTTATTGAGCGCATGTGCCTCCCGTAGCACCTCAAGGTCACGGTCATTCGGTTTACGTGCACGGTGTAATAGATCACGCTCCCAGTGCATGTTAGGAAATTCGACCAATCACCGTGAAGTGGTTTTGAAAACGGCCAATCGGTGCACAAAACCTCGACCTTTCTGTGACACTTTCGTATCCGGGTCACGTTCAACAGCGAGAGAAGAAAAGTTTGTGTGCGGCGTATTTTGAATCCATGATGCCAAAAAGAAAGAAAACTAGTGATGAAAGCCCAGGAAAAAAGAAGAGGACAGCAAATCAAGAGTACAGGAAAGAGTATTCTGAAAAATTTCCGTGCATCACTGCGTCATCGAGATCAAAACACAGCGTGTATTGTACAGCATGCTTGGCAGATTTTAGCATTCAACATGGCGGCTTCCACGATATGACGCGACACGTGAATGGCAACCGTCACAAAAGTCGTTGCCCTGATCCAGAAAAGTTAGTCCCTGTTCAGTCGGTAGCCACCTTCTTCAAGCCCGATATGGATCTCTCAATAATTCGTGCGGAAACACTCTTCACGACCTTCGTTGCCGACTGTGTATGCATGTCTTCGTTCAAAAAAAATGCGAGGACATATGGCTACTGAAAATGTCATAAAACTACTGAAATTCAGAATTTTTACTACTGAAAACCTTTTTGGGGGTTGGCAACTCTGAAAATGTAATGAACGTTTTAGTATGTGCTTGCCTTGTTAGAAATAATTTTTTTGAAGAATAAGGGACACCAACAACTAAACACAATGGTAACCACCTAGCTAATCGGTGTGGATCTGGTTATTGTTCCCCGTTGGAGTGCCGGGGGTTTCAGTATAAATAGTATCCCCACTTTCTTCAGGAAATTTAGTGCTTTAAATTTCCACTGTCGCTGTCTTTCGCATTTGTTCTTTCTCATTCCTGCTCTGTTCTATCAATCTGCTATACTATCTTCTTCTTCGCTGGACCAGTCACCTACCTTTTTTCTTGAAAACTCTTCCGGGACAAAAAAAAATAACTCTCAATAAATATTTATGCTTACAATCTATATACTAGCTAAGCACCGTGCATTTTTGTTCAGCAAATTTGCCTTTTTGACATTTGTTGTTGTTGACATTTACTAATGCCGAAAACAAAAGTGCGTGCCATCTAATGGTGTTTTGATTAAATTGTTTTCCTTTGCGAAATACCACTTTGCTAAGTCATATTATTTTTGGAGTATTTTGTGAAATTCCAGTTTATTGCTTAAAGTAATGAAGTGTCGGTTATGTTTGTTTATTTTAATAGTCAAATATGGCTGAGAAAAAAAAAATCCCTATGCATTTGGCACAGACACCCGGAATGTGAGCAGAGTCGCTGTCTATGTATAGTATAGTATAGTATAGTATAGTATAGTATAGTATAGTATAGTATAGTATAGTATAGTATAGTATAGTATAGTATAGTATAGTATAGACTCAATCTCATGCCGACACGGGCGCCTGTGTCCAATGGTTAGGCCGTAGTTTCTGTGAACTATTGCATTTGTAGAAGATCACCGACTATGATATAGGCTACAGCTAAAATTTACGAGTTATTTTTTTCTTTTCTTGACATAACATGCTTAGTTCGTTGCTAAAATACGTTTAAAAAAGTATTTATTTTATATTTTTTAAATATATATGTATATTTGACCACTAAACATAAAACATACTCTTTTAGTTGTTGTTTTTTTAAAATTATTTTTTGTTTGTTTCTTTGATTGCTTTGATTTTAAAAAGTATGCTGAATAAGGTAAAACAGTAAATCTTATATGTTTATTTGTATAACGCTTCGTACAGCTAAACCTCAGGGGCATGAAATAAGCTTAGTGGACCCTCAATAGCAAAGGGGTAGGATTGTGGGTCCTCGATAGCAAAGGGGTAGGATTGTGGAACATCAATAGCAAAGCGGTAGAGATTAGCCCTCTTATTACGGTATCATTTTAATATCTATAATACATAGGTCTCCTACTGCTTTGCTTCGCTTGGGTAATGTCCCTGTAGCTAAATAAAAACGTAAGCATACTCTGTCATGCAGTCCATTAGGCAATTTTTGCTCACGATGCCGCAATATAATGTAGACGTCAATATTTTCATATTAGCGATCTAAATCGGTATTCCACTACACTTTCACACTCATAAATTATAGACTCTACCATAATGTTTGACTCTACTAAAATGGAAACTGTTGCTATGTTTGTTTGGTTTGCGTGCGTGTGTGTGTGTGTGTATGTGTGTGCGCGCGCGCGTGTGTGTGTGTGTTTGTTCGCTATAAATTGCCACTGGTATTTGGGGGATCGTTGGCGTTTTATCAGTAGGTCTACTGTGCAGTGGTCCTATGCTGAAATCCCCCAGTGGAGGTGCCGAGGGTTTCAGTATAAATAGTATCCCCGCTTTCTGGAAATTTAGTGCTTTAAATTTCCACTTTCGCTGTCTTTCTTATTTGTTCTTTTTCATTCCTACTCTGTTCTATCAATCTACTATGCTATCTTCTTCTTCGCTAGACCAGTCACCTACCTTTTTTCTTGAAAACTCTTCCGGGACAAAACTCATTTGTGTGTGAGGTACGGTCTGTTGGATCAGCTAGGGAATATTGGACGCTTTCTGCCAGGTGGTCACTGGGGCTTCCTATGATGTTATTATTTAGCAATGTAGGCATTTTCTATGTATGTGTTTTGCTGATATTTTATAATGAAGTTTGTATTCTATTTTGTTTTTGTAAACGGAGGTTCGATAAAGCCTCAGCGTCCCCTGTGTGGGATGTATTTATTGTAAAGTGACCGCTGGTGGATTGCCTTCACTGAAGGCTTCAATGTTACCAATAAAGTTGTTTCGGCAGATCTTTAATGCGGATCAGGGGCGAGTCCTCTTTCAGCGAAGTGGTGGTCTTGATTCGGCTCTTTGCAGTCCGCTGGACCTTGTAAGCAATGAGTAACTAACTATGCTGAAATACACCCTCCCTCTCCCGCTCCCTCTCTTTACACTTTCCCCTCCCCTACGCCCACCCCTCCTCCACTCTCCCCTCCCACCCCACCCCCTCAAAAAAAAATCTGAAAAAACGAAATTGTTACAGGCTATCTTGTTGTCACTGGTTTGAGCATGATTATTTTTCCTTGACAGAACTACGGTTAATGGCATTTGCGGGCGAGAGGGTTAGAAGACAATTGCACTTAAAGGGAAGAAACTCGTTTTGGAATGGAAACATGTCAACTTCAAGTTTAGAGAAAAATTACCACCCCTTTAAATGTTGTTCCCAAACTTCCTGATCCCATCGTCATTCTAAACTTCCCTCACCTCTCCCACTCCCTCCCCCCCCCCACTCCCCTCAACCCCTTCCTCTTCCCTTACCTGGCTTTTTGTGGTTTTTTTTTTTTACATTTTGTTTGTGTGTGTGTGTGTGTGTGCGCGTGCCCTTCCCCCCTTCCCGTCACCCCTACTAACGCATTGCAAGAACGATTTTAATTGGTAAACTCTTGCATCATATTCTGAGTATAAAGAATTGATTTCTTAAATTTACTTGTTGCTACTAGTAAACTAGGATTTGTTTGCATTTTAATGACAAGTTGTTGTGTTTTTGTATTTTGTTTGACCATCAGATGCGCGATTTTTTAAATTTATAAATTTATTTTTTATTTCTTTTAATAATGATTTTTTTTTAAATCAATTGACTAAAAACTTTTAAAACCGTCAATTGTTGAAGTGTTTTTTTTTTTTTTTTTTTTTTTTTTTTTTTTTTTAAACATTTTGTGTAAATCATATGGCAAGTTTTTATTTATATACATGTATTATTATTATTATTATTATTATTATTATTATTATTATTATTATTAAAATCAAGAATTTGTTTTCATCAATTGACTAAAGCATTTTAAAAATCAGTTGACACAAGATTTTGCTTTTGTTTTGTTGAGTTATTGGTCTATAAGAGATCTAAGATTGTGCATTTTGCTCTTGGAATATACAGAAGGGAAAGAGAGGCAAAATGAATACAAAGCAGGCCCAGAGAAAATGGAGGTTCATAATTAATGCCTCGATATCTCACCATTTGGAATGTACAGTAATTTGAAAAGCCCAACTGCACTGGGTATTGGAAACGGTTGCAGGCAGGCAGGTAGATTAAAGTGCACATACGGTTGCAGCCTAACGATGCCGTTTTTTTAAATTGGGAATGCACTAATCAAAGGGACACAACTCTATAAAACTAACATTAGTAAGGCTGCAGTTAATTCCCATTGTTTAGATGCTAGGTCATCTCACACATACAGTATATTGTCATCTCCATCTTCCTATACGCTTGCGAAACATGGACCCTCACAGCTTATCTACAACGAAGAATACAAAGCATGGAGATGAGGTGCTACAGAACACTTCTGGGCATTTCCTATTCCTAGCACATCACCAACGACGAAGTCCGACAGACCATCACACAAGCCATTGGACAACATGATGACCTGCTCACAGTGTTGAAGAAACAGAAACTCCGATGGTATGGCCACGTCACCAGATCATCAGGCCTTGCAAAGACCATCCTGCAAGGCACAGTGCAAAGAGGCAGAAGAAGAGGGAGATTGAAAAAGAGGTGGGAGGACAGCATTTGAGAATGGACTGGCTTGACACTGAGGGTTGCTGAGGACAGAGAAAGATGGAGTTCGCTGATTAAACGATCATCTGTAGTGCCCCAACAGCTTTCGAGTTACGGGATAGGATAGCTTGTACGACAGGAAGTAGGAATGGGAGAGAGAAAATGGGGTTTGGAATGAGGTTGGGGACTGTAACCTTATACCTTTAGAGAAAATTGTAGAAAATGGTGTGAATGCATGTCTGATGCGACAGAAAGAAAAAGTGGCAGATTCATTTCCTGCATCTCCCCCTACCCCCCCCCCACCCCTTCTCACCCTCCCAAAAAAGCATAATGAAGGCGAATGAAGTATTTTCAACTATATTAAGGCTTAAACGTATAATTTCATTGTTATTGACCCAAGCTGTCGAGCCTTAGTGGCAATGTAGGCTATTATGTGTTATGTATATAGCTATTTACTATTACATTTTGGTGTTATTTTGTAATGCAAATAAACTGTCCTTATTTGTAAACATAATTACACATAATAAAACAAGATTTTCTTGATGTGTACAACTTCATGTAAACTGTCTTTATTTATAAACATACTACCAAATACCTTTTTTTTTTTATGCGTGTATGTTATCTTTTGAAAATGCAGGTGTTTTTGTTTCTCT
Organism: Oncomelania hupensis; assembly: GCA_036898135.1. Lineage (NCBI taxonomy): Eukaryota > Metazoa > Mollusca > Gastropoda > Littorinimorpha > Pomatiopsidae > Oncomelania > Oncomelania hupensis. The sequence goes on from JBAHVR010000135.1 coordinate 91,028, forward strand.
TCTTTGATTAATGCAAAAGACTTCGTAGGGGACCATTGCAAGACTAAAAGGTTTTGAAAAATTACTTGGGACTGAATGTAAGCGGAATTGAATTTAAATGGACTTGTATTTAGTCTAACATTGTTGTTCATAATTTGGTGTATACTTTTATTAATAACAAATGCCCTGTTAACATTCCTGTATAGATGCATATTATATGTATTTATGTTTCAAATGCACGAGTTCAATGTAAATTTTCAAACACATAAACCATTTACGCACTATTTCACTAACTGTCATCTTCTCCTTTTTGCCTCAATAAACTGTTTTAACCTTGAAATGGGCAGTTTTGCATTTGGGGAAAGTAATTGTGGAAAGTAAAATGGAAGAACAGTTTTTTTTTTTTTTTTAAATTACTTTAAGTCTCTTGGTGTTTTAATATTATCTTATGTCTCTTTTGAACTCTTGTTTTTCTTTCTATTTCTCTAGCATTATTCAACCGATATAACATAAAGGTCATATAGGTGCAAATGAATAATCATTGTTCATTTATTTATGTGTTTGATGGGTTCATTAGTTGTGAACAGATTCATAAACATGTTGTGAAAATAAAAACATTGCTTATATTCCACACTTACCCATGTACACACACATATGACCTACACATGTGCACACGGGCTCAACAAACACACACACACACGCACACACCACACCCACAATTTAGCTCAATAAACCTTAAATATCTGAGTCTTTTGCAAAACTGGATTGCACCTTTTTGAGACTTTTTGCAGCAAACAAAAAACCACATTCGCTCCCGTACAAAGATGCACACACCCATGAGAACTATAAGCGCACATGCATGAAAACATTAACACACACGTACACCCACCTATACATATATATCATATACTGCTAAGCTCAATAAACCAGAAACAAAATCAAGAGTCTGAGTAAATCGACAGACACCTTTTAGAGACATTGTGCAACATAGAAAACTTCCATGCAAAGATGGGCCCACAAACACACACATGCACGCACACACACACACACACACACATTAACACAGGCGCGCGCACCCTCTCAACCTCACACACACTAACCGAACTTACGAACACATACACAAATAACTCCCACCCTCCCTCCCTTACTCCCCCAGCTAGCTCAATAAACTAGCAATATCAGGATCCTTGGCTAAATCAGCAGGCAGCCTGCCTCTCGAGTCTTTTATTTCCTTGCACTGTGGTGCAGCATCTGACAGAATTTTTACAATATTGCTGTGTCCCCTTTCTGCTGCCTGCAAAATAAACAAAGAGCATCATATATACACACACACACAAACACACAAACACACATATATATATATATATATATATATATATATATATATATATATATATTATATATATATATATATATATATATATATATATATATATATATATATATATATATATATATATATATATACAGGATTTATTCTTGGCCTCGGTCATCGGTCATTGACGCATAAAAATCTGAAATGACCGATTGTTTTGCCAGCCAGCTGGTCAAGTGACCTATTGATTTTACGATGGGGCGGTCAAACTTTGTGAAGATTTGTCATTTAAAAAGTTCTATACAAACTGCGAACCAATAAAACTTAGCACAACCATTACCGAAACGAAATTATTTCCCCTTTCAGTATAGTACAAACTTTTCCGATCCATAGTTTTCATTGCTGACATGCAACGCACCAACGCATTGACAGTCACAGTGTAAATCTAATTTGCGATTCCATTTTGTCAACAACAAAAAAAAAAAAAAAAAAAAAAAAAGAAACTGCCACCGAAAGAAAAGCCAAGGTCAGAAACTGGCCAAAAGTCGGTAATGGAGTGTTTCGGTTTTGCAAAACCATCGGCATCAACTGTGTGAGTGACAGAGTGTGACACTGACAGAGAGTGTGCAGAAAATCAAACTGTAAATCAACCAGCCATTCGCTCATTATTGTCTCTTTCAAAGCAGTGAAAACAGTAATAATTAGCAGACAAATTAAAAAGGGTTGAATTTATCCTTATAACTGTGTGCATCAGCATGTCATTTAAACAATTTAAAAAGGCTGAATATAAAATCGGTTAATGCCTTAGCGTTGTTATTTTGTACAATTTGTACTGATAAGCGATCGAATGAGACTGTGTGACTTATTGCTTTCCAAAATGACCTATTGTTTTTCCTGTGAACTGGTCAAATGACCTATCATGGTCACTTTCAAGATTAATCCCTATAATTCTTACTGGGTGCATTTATGTAGCTGGCACACATCCATCTAGGACATGAGCATCAGGATCTTTTAAAGTCCATGTGATGGAAGGTGTGTAAGCACGGACTAGATCTCTTATACTCTCATCCTATGGCATAGGGGAGCTTGCCCGTTCATATGGGTCATGCTATTTTTTCGACCCTCTATGCAGAATCACAGGTGGTTATATCAATTCTGCATTACCTTATGCAAGGCTGCCATCCCATCAGAATCCACAGCAAGAGGGTCAGCTTTATGCTGCAGCAGCAGCTTCACTATGTCACTGTGACCCATGTATGCTGCCCGATGTAGCGGTGTGGCTAAACCTGTGTTGGTAGCGGCATTCACTTCAGCACCATGATTCAGCAACAATCGACAGACGTCCAAATGACCATTGCGGGCTGCATAATGCTGAAAAAAAAACACCTGGAAATTAATTAATCAAATCAAGTAACGTCATGTTCCAAACAAATGTTTTTTCTCTCAAAGTTCATGGTCTTGTGCAGGGATAACCTAAACAATGATGTGGTTTCCCTCAGTCGAGTGAACTCTTTTTGTTAGACAACCACTAGACGGATTGTGACCTTGAGTGCCAGAACTAATTTTCCGCAGCCCTATCAAATAGTGCCCACCATGTAATAAATACATCACCATACTAGTATATAATATAGTAAAAGTTCCATGATAAATTTGTAGAATGACGAACATAATCTTTTGTGGGCATATTGATCAAGTCAAGTCTTTTATAGGTACATTTTAAATATAAGGAATGTGAATAAGAATATGAACAGATACAGAGATAAATAAATAAATTAATCTTGCATTGTAATACTAGTACAACACTAATAAAGTGCTAATATAAATATAATATAATTTAAGCTATCATTTATAAAAGTGACAAAACGTTAAGGGTAAGGGAAAAATTTCCAAACTAAAATAAACACAAGCACAAGGAAAATCAAATCTAGTTAATTTTATAAATAAATTTACATTTAAATTACTACTTAAAAAAAAAAAAGTAAATTGTCCTTGTACTTGCACTATTAGCACTGTAGCAGACAACATTTTAGTACCAGTGCGGTATAACCTGATTTTTCCCTCGCATTAACGTCATCCCCTTTGCTAATACGTCGTTCCACTTCGCCTGTTTGTCCTGAAAGAGCAGCTGACCATAGCCCGCGCTCAAATTCCATTTCATCGAGTGTCTGGTGGACAGAAGATGATGCTGAATGACAACCACAATCATGAGAGTGGCTGTGCGCTGCCATTTGGGAAAAGAAGAGTTATTTGTCCTTATAACAAAACCGAAAGTCACACACACAAACACAAAATGTCTTTAATTCCTTATGCAATATATATCCTCTTCCGATCAATAAATAAAACTGGTACATATTGGTTGAAAATTTTACAGATAGTTATGGTGTAAGTGCAAGTACTTCAAATGATGTCCAAATCGGCAAAATAATTCCAGTGCATTCCCTTACTCTTCTGATGAAAAGTCGAAAAGGGACTCTTCACAACCATAGTTTCGCGCGACGCCCTTGCGGATAGGTAGGTGTGCACATGACAAAACAGGCGAAGTGAACGACGTATTAGCAAAGGGATGACGTTAATGCGAGGGAAAAATCAGGTTATACCGCACTGGTACTAAAATGTTGTCTGCTACAGTGCAAATAGTGCAAGTACAAGGACAATTTACTTTTTTTTTTTAAGTAGTAATTTAAATGTAAATTTATTTATAAAATTAACTAGATTTGATTTTCCTTGTGCTTGTGTTTATTTTAGTTTGAAATTTTCCCTTACCCTTAACGTTTTGTCACTTTTATAAATGATAGCTTAAATTATATTATATTTATATTAGCACTTTATTAGTGTTTGTACTAGTATTACAATGCAAGATTAATTTATTTATTTATCTCTGTATCTGTTCATATTCTTATTCACATTCCTTATATTTAAAATGTACCTATAAAAGACTTGACTTGATCAATATGCCCACAAAAGATTATGTTCGTCATTCTACAAATTTATCATGGAACTTTTACTATATTATACTAGTATGGTGATGTATTTATTACATGGTGGGCACTATTTGATAGGGCTGCGGAAAATTAGTTCTGGCACTCAAGGTCACAATCCGTCTAGTGGTTGTCTAACAAAAAGAGTTCACTCGACTGAGGGAAACCACATCATTGTTTAGGTTATCCCTGCACAAGACCATGAACTTTGAGAAAAGAAAAAACATTTGTTTGGAACATGACGTTACTTGATTTGATTAATTAATTTCCAGGTGTTTTTTTTTCAGCATTATGCAGCCCGCAATGGTCATTTGGACGTCTGTCGATTGTTGCTGAATCATGGTGCTGAAGTGAATGCCGCTACCAACACAGGTTTAGCCACACCGCTACATCGGGCAGCATACATGGGTCACAGTGACATAGTGAAGCTGCTGCTGCAGCATAAAGCTGACCCTCTTGCTGTGGATTCTGATGGGATGGCAGCCTTGCATAAGGTAATGCAGAATTGATATAACCACCTGTGATTCTGCATAGAGGGTCGAAAAAATAGCATGACCCATATGAACGGGCAAGCTCCCCTATGCCATAGGATGAGAGTATAAGAGATCTAGTCCGTGCTTACACACCTTCCATCACATGGACTTTAAAAGATCCTGATGCTCATGTCCTAGATGGATGTGTGCCAGCTACATAAATGCACCCAGTAAGCAATTATAGGGATTAATCTTGAAAGTGACCATGATAGGTCATTTGACCAGTTCACAGGAAAAACAATAGGTCATTTTGGAAAGCAATAAGTCACACAGTCTCATTCGATCGCTTACCAGTACAAATTGTACAAAATAACAACGCTAAGGCATTAACCGATTTTATATTCAGCCTTTTTAAATTGTTTAAATGACATGCTGATGCACACAGTTATAAGGATAAATTCAACCCTTTTTAATTTGTCTGCTAATTATTACTGTTTTCACTGCTTTGAAAGAGACAATAATGAGCGAATGGCTGGTTGATTTACAGTTTGATTTTCTGCACACTCTCTGTCAGTGTCACACTCTGTCACTCACACAGTTGATGCCGATGGTTTTGCAAAACCGAAACACTCCATTACCGACTTTTGGCCAGTTTTCTGACCTTGGCTTTTCTTTCGGTGGCAGTTTTTTTTTTTCTTTTTTTTTTTTTTTTGTTGACAAAATGGAATCGCAAATTAGATTTACACTGTGACTGTCAATGCGTTGGTGCGTTGCATGTCAGCAATGAAAACTATGGATCGGAAAAGTTTGTACTATACTGAAAGGGGAAATAATTTCGTTTCGGTAATGGTTGTGCTAAGTTTTATTGGATTCGCAGTTTGTATAGAACTTTTTAAATGACAAATCTTCACAAAGTTTGACCGCCCCATCGTAAAATCAATAGGTCACTTGACCAGCTGGCTGGCAAAACAATCGGTCATTTCAGATTTTTATGCGTCAATGACCGATGACCGAGGCCAAGAATAAATCCTGTATATATATATATATATATATATATATATATATATATATATATATATATATATATATATATATATATATATATATATATATATATATATATATATATATATATATATATATGTGTGTTTGTGTGTTTGTGTGTGTGTATATATGATGCTCTTTGTTTATTTTGCAGGCAGCAGAAAGGGGACACAGCAATATTGTAAAAATTCTGTCAGATGCTGCACCACAGTGCAAGGAAATAAAAGACTCGAGAGGCAGGCTGCCTGCTGATTTAGCCAAGGATCCTGATATTGCTAGTTTATTGAGCTAGCTGGGGGAGTAAGGGAGGGAGGGTGGGAGTTATTTGTGTATGTGTTAGTAAGTTCGTTAGTGTGTGTGAGGTTGAGAGGGTGCGCGCGCCTGTGTTAATGTGTGTGTGTGTGTGTGTGCGTGCATGTGTGTGTTTGTGGGCCCATCTTTGCATGGAAGTTTTCTATGTTGCACAATGTCTCTAAAAGGTGTCTGTCGATTTACTCAGACTCTTGATTTTGTTTCTGGTTTATTGAGCTTAGCAGTATATGATATATATGTATAGGTGGGTGTACGTGTGTGTTAATGTTTTCATGCATGTGCGCTTATAGTTCTCATGGGTGTGTGCATCTTTGTACGGGAGCGAATGTGGTTTTTTGTTTGCTGCAAAAAGTCTCAAAAAGGTGCAATCCAGTTTTGCAAAAGACTCAGATATTTCAGGTTTATTGAGCTAAATTGTGGGTGGGTGTGTGTGCGTGTGTGTGTGTGCGTGTGTGTGTGTGTTTGTTGAGCCCGTGTGCACATGTGTAGGTCATATGTGTGTGTACATGGGTAAGTGTGGAATATAAGCAATGTTTTTATTTTCACAACATGTTTATGAATCTGTTCACAATTAATGAACCCATCAAACACATAAATAAATGAACAATGATTATTCATTTGCACCTATATGACCTTTATGTTATATCGGTTGAATAATGCTAGAGAAATAGAAAGAAAAACAAGAGTTCAAAAGAGACATAAGATAATTTTTTTTTTAAAACACCAAGAGACTTAAAGTAATTTTTAAAAAAAAAAAAAACAAAAAACTGTTCTTCCATTTTACTTTCCACAATTTCCCCAAATGCAAAACTGCCCATTTCAAGGTTAAAACAGTTTATTGAGGCAAAAAGGAGAAGATGACAGTTAGTGAAATAGTGCGTAAATGGTTTATGTGTTTGAAAATTTACATTAAACTCGTGCATTTGAAACATAAATACATATAATATGCATCTATACAGGAATGTTAACAGGGCATTTGTTATTAATAAAAGTATACACCATATTATGAACAACAATGTTAGACTAAATACAAGTCCATTTAAATTCCATTCCGCTTACATTCAGTCCCAAGTAATTTTTCAAAACCTTTTAGTCTTGCAATGGTCCCCTACGAAGTCTTTTGCATTAATCAAAGAAGAGAAACAAAAACACCTGCATTTTCAAAAGATACAAACACGCATCAAAAAAAGGGTATTTGGTAGTATGTTTATAAATAAAGACAGTTTACATGAAGTTGTACACATCAAGAAAATCTTGTTTTATTATGTGTAATTATGTTTACAAATAAGGACAGTTTATTTGCATTACAAAATAACACCAAAATGTAATAGTAAATAGCTATACATAACACATAATAGCCTACATTGCCACTAAGGCTCGACAGCTTGGGTCAATAACAATGAAATTATACATTTAAGCCTTAATATAGTTGAAAATACTTCATTCGCCTTCATTATGCTTTTTTGGGAGGGTGAGAAGGGGTGGGGGGGGGGTAGGGGGAGATGCAGGAAATGAATCTGCCACTTTTTCTTTCTGTCGCATCAGACATGCATTCACACCATTTTCTACAATTTTCTCTAAAGGTATAAGGTTACAGTCCCTCAACCTCATTCCAAACCCCATTTTCTCTCCCATTCCTACTTCCTGTCGTACAAGCTATCCTATCCCGTAACTCGAAAGTTGTTGGGGCACTACAGATGATCGTTTAATCAGCGAACTCCATCTTTCTCTGTCCTCAGCAACCCTCAGTGTCAAGCCAGTCCATTCTCAAATGTTGTCCTCCCACCTCTTTTTCAATCTCCCTCTTCTTCTGCCTCTTTGCACTGTGCCTTGCAGGATGGTCTTTGCAAGGCCTGATGATCTGGTGACGTGGCCATACCATCGGAGTTTTTGTTTCTTCAACACTGTGAGCAGGTCATCATGTTGTCCAATGGCTTGTGTGATGGTCTGTCGGACTTCGTCGTTGGTGATGTGCTAGGAATAGGAAATGCCCAGAAGTCTTCTGTAGCACCTCATCTCCATGCTTTGTATTCTTCGTTGTAGATAAGCTGTGAGGGTCCATGTTTCGCAAGCGTATAGGAAGATCGAGATGACAATATACTGTATGTGTGAGATGACCTAGCATCTAAACAATGGGAATTAACTGCAGCCTTACTAATGTTAGTTTTATAGAGTTGTGTCCCTTTGATTAGTGCATTCCCAATTTAAAAAAACGGCATCGTTAGGCTGCAACCGTATGTGCACTTTAATCTACCTGCCTGCCTGCAACCGTTTCCAATACCCAGTGCAGTTGGGCTTTTCAAATTACTGTACATTCCAAATGGTGAGATATCGAGGCATTAATTATGAACCTCCATTTTCTCTGGGCCTGCTTTGTATTCATTTTGCCTCTCTTTCCCTTCTGTATATTCCAAGAGCAAAATGCACAATCTTAGATCTCTTATAGACCAATAACTCAACAAAACAAAAGCAAAATCTTGTGTCAACTGATTTTTTACTATGCTTTAGTCAATTGATGAAAACAAATTCTTGATTTTAATAATAATAATAATAATAATAATAATAATAATAATAATAATAATACATGTATATAAATAAAAACTTGCCATATGATTTACACAAAATTTTTAAAAAAAAAAAAAAAAAAAAAAAAAAAAAAAAAAAAAAAACACTTCAACAATTGACGGTTTTAAAAGTTTTTAGTCAATTGATTTAAAAAAAAATCATTATTAAAAGAAATAAAAAATAAATTTATAAATTTAAAAAATCGCGCATCTGATGGTCAAACAAAATACAAAAACACAACAACTTGTCATTAAAATGCAAACAAATCCTAGTTTACTAGTAGCAACAAGTAAATTTAAGAAAAATCAATTCTTTATACTCAGAATATGATGCAAGAGTTTACCAATTAAAATCGTTCTTGCAATGCGTTAGTAGGGGTGACGGGAAGGGGGGGGAAGGGCACGCGCACACACACACACACACACACAAACAAAATGTAAAAAAAAAAAAACCACAAAAAGCCAGGTAAGGGAAGAGGAAGGGGTTGAGGGGAGTGGGGGGGGGGAGGGAGTGGGAGAGGTGAGGGAAGTTTAGAATGACGATGGGATCAGGAAGTTTGGGAACAACATTTAAAGGGGTGGTAATTTTTCTCTAAACTTGAAGTTGACATGTTTCCATTCCAAAACCGAGTTTCTTCCCTTTAAGTGCAATTGTCTTCTAACCCTCTCGCCCGCAAATGCCATTAACCGTAGTTCTGTCAAGGAAAAATAATCATGCTCAAACCAGTGACAACAAGATAGCCTGTAACAATTTCGTTTTTTCAGATTTTTTTTTTGAGGGGGTGGGGGTGGGAGGGGAGAGTGGAGGAGGGGTGGCGTAGGGGAGGGGAAAGTGTAAAGAGAGGGAGCGGGAGAGGGAGGGTGTATTTCAGCATAGTTAGTTACTCATTGCTTACAAGGTCCAGCGGACTGCAAAGAGCCGAATCAAGACCACCACTTCGCTGAAAGAGGACTCGCCCCTGATCCGCATTAAAGATCTGCCGAAACAACCCTTTATTGGTAACATTGAAGGCCTTCAGTGAAGGCAATCCACCAGCGGTCACTTTACAATAAATACATCCCACACAGGGGACGCTGAGGCTTTATCGAACCTCCGTTTACAAAAACAAAATAGAATACAAACTTCATTATAAAATATCAACAAAACACATACATAGAAAATGCCTACATTGCTAAATAATAACATCATAGGAAGCCCCAGTGACCACCTGGCAGAAAGCGTCCAATATTCCCTAGCTGATCCAACAGACCGTACCTCACACACAAATGAGTTTTGTCCCGGAAGAGTTTTCAAGAAAAAAGGTAGGTGACTGGTCTAGCGAAGAAGAAGATAGCATAGTAGATTGATAGAACAGAGTAGGAATGAAAAAGAACAAATAAGAAAGACAGCGAAAGTGGAAATTTAAAGCACTAAATTTCCAGAAAGCGGGGATACTATTTATACTGAAACCCTCGGCACCTCCACTGGGGGATTTCAGCATAGGACCACTGCACAGTAGACCTACTGATAAAACGCCAACGATCCCCCAAATACCAGTGGCAATTTATAGCGAACAAACACACACACACACGCGCGCGCGCACACACATACACACACACACACACGCACGCAAACCAAACAAACATAGCAACAGTTTCCAATTTTAGTAGAGTCAAACATTATGGTAGAGTCTATAATTTATGAGTGTGAAAGTGTAGTGGAATACCGATTTAGATCGCTAATATGAAAATATTGACGTCTACATTATATTGCGGCATCGTGAGCAAAAATTGCCTAATGGACTGCATGACAGAGTATGCTTACGTTTTTATTTAGCTACAGGGACATTACCCAAGCGAAGCAAAGCAGTAGGAGACCTATGTATTATAGATATTAAAATGATACCGTAATAAGAGGGCTAATCTCTACCGCTTTGCTATTGATGTTCCACAATCCTACCCCTTTGCTATCGAGGACCCACAATCCTACCCCTTTGCTATTGAGGGTCCACTAAGCTTATTTCATGCCCCTGAGGTTTAGCTGTACGAAGCGTTATACAAAATAAACATATAAGATTTACTGTTTTACCTTATTCAGCATACTTTTTAAAATCAAAGCAATCAAAGAAACAAACAAAAAATAATTTAAAAAAACAACAACTAAAAGAGTATGTTTTATGTTTAGTGTCAAATATACATATATATTTAAAAAATATAAAATAAATACTTTTTTAAAACGTATTTTAGCAACGAACTAAGCATGTTATGTCAAGAAAAGAAAAAAATAACTCGTAAATTTTAGCTGTAGCCTATATCATAGTCGGTGATCTTCTACAAATGCAATAGTTCACAGAAACTACGGCCTAACCATTGGACACAGGCGCCCGTGTCGGCATGAGATTGAGTCTATACTATACTATACTATACTATACTATACTATACTATACTATACTATACTATACTATATACTATACTATACTATACTATACTATACTATACATAGACAGCGACTCTGCTCACATTCCGGGTGTCTGTGCCAAAATGCATAGGGATTTTTTTTTTTCTCAGCCATATTTGACTATTAAAATAAACAAACATAACCGACACTTCATTACTTTAAGCAATAAACTGGAATTTCACAAAATACTCCAAAAATAATATGACTTAGCAAAGTGGTATTTCGCAAAGGAAAACAATTTAATCAAAACACCATTAGATGGCACGCACTTTTGTTTTCGGCATTAGTATAAGTCAACAACAACAAATGTCAAAAAGGCAAATTTGCTGAACAAAAATGCACGGTGCTTAGCTAGTATATAGATTGTAAGCATAAATATTTATTGAGAGTTATTTTTTTTTTGTCCCGGAAGAGTTTTCAAGAACAAAAGGTAGGTGACTGGTCCAGCGAAGAAGAAGATAGTATAGCAGATTGATAGAACAGAGCAGGAATGAGAAAGAACAAATGCGAAAGACAGCGACAGTGGAAATTTAAAGCACTAAATTTCCTGAAAGTGGGGATACTATTTTATACTGAAACCCCCGGCACTCCAACGGGGAACAATAACCAGATCCACACCGATTAGCTAGGTGGTTACCATTGTGTTTAGTTGTTGGTGTCCCTTATTCTTCAAAAAAATTATTTCTAACAAGGCAAGCACATACTAAAACGTTCATTACATTTTTCAGAGTTGCCAACCCCCAAAAAGGTTTTCAGTAGTAAAAATTCTGAATTTCAGTAGTTTTATGACATTTTCCAGTAGCCATACGTCCTCGCATTTTTTTTAAACGAAGACATGCATACACAGTCTGCAACGAAGGTCGTGAAGAGTGTTTCCGCACGAATTATTGAGAGATCCATATCGGGCTTGAAGAAGGTGGCTACCGACTGAACAGGGACTAACTTTTCTGGATCAGGGCAACGACTTTTGTGACGGTTGCTATTCACGTGTCGCGTCACAGAAGCCGCCATGTTGAATGCTAAAATCTGCCAAGCACGCTGTACAGTACACGCTGTGTTTTGATCTCGATGACGCAGTTATGCACGGAAATTTTTCAGAATACTCTTTCCTGTACTCTTGATTTGCTGTTCTCTTCTTTTTTTTTTTTTTTTTTTTAATCGCTAGTTTTCTTTCTTTTTGGCATCATGGATTCAAAATACGCCGCACACAAACTTTTCTTCTCGCGCTGTAGAACGTGACCCGGAATCGAAAGTGACACAGAAAGGTCGAGGTTTTGTGCACCGATTGGCCGTTTGCAAAACCACTTCTCGGTGATTGGTCGAATTTCCTAACATGCACTGGGAGCGTGATCTATTACACCGTGCACGTAAACCGAATGACCGTGACCTTGAGGTGCTACGGGAGGCACAGGCGCTCAATAAAACTAGTTAAAACTGTAATACTATCGTCGAAAATTGACTTTCCATAGTACATTTTCGATTTGCGTAGCTCCGTAGCCGCGTATTCATTTCCGGAGTAAACTACGGAAATTCCGTAGTGGTTGGCAACCCTGCAACTCTGTGTCATCAGCATATTTGTGAAAATCACAATCATGTTTTGAAATAACATCAGATAGCGGCTGTGAATATAAAGTAAACAAAACTTGGCCCAACACTGATCCCTGAGGGACTCCGAACACAAGAGGGCTAGGCGCAGATGAAATCCCATCAACAACAACAGACTGAAAGCGCTCACTAACATATGAAGAAAACCACCCAAGAACCATTCCCCGAAGGCCATAAGTAACTTCTAGTCTTTTGAGAAGTATTGAATGGTCAATCGTGTCGAAAGACGCGCTGAGGTCGAGGAGCGTGTAGAGAACGGGATGTTTCCGGTATTTTTTAATTAAAATTAATTAATGATTTTTGATTGGCTAAAAGCCTTGAGCCAATGAATGAAGAGATAGCTTGAATTAGAGGCAAAAATTGCTCAGTCGAATTGTTGGAGTCGGACGGTGTGGACGTCTGTGTAGTAGGCCATGTAAAGTGAAAAAAGTTAAAAAAAGAGAAGAAAAGGAAAGAAGAGTAACTGTGAAACATTCAGAGGGAGAAAGCATTAAAACCTATCACGGTGTATTGGTTTGTGGTCATTTCTCTCTGGAAGTGGATGATTATTTTGTGCTGTAAAGATTACAGGTATTTATAATGTTTTCCATGATTGTAAAATGGCGGATAAGTATATTTTTGTATTGCATTGGTTGTATTAAAAGGTGGTGAGCTGTTGTCCACTGAGATGGAATATTGAATTTTCATTGATGTAATAATATTATTAATTACGTGGGGCGATAGTGGTAGAGTAGTAGATAATGAAATATGAATGAAATGCGTGAGCTTGGTTGATAGTAATTTTCATTCATGAAGTGATTACCTGGATATGAATAATAGTTGTGGAGGAAGGAAAGTGGTGATCGCATACGAAGCGGAGATGAAAAATGAATGAACAAAGGGAGGTCAGCAAGAGTGAAAACTAAAGAAGAATAAATTATCCGAGTCAGAGAATTGACGTTTCTATATGTATGTTGTAATAGCGGCCAACTGGAGGCTAGTGGCCTACTGGGGAGCAGCAGTGACTCCGTCCTGTCCGAAACGAGGACAAGGTGATCTCTGTGGCACCTGAGGGGGATTGACCCTATCTGCACATTCGACCAAGACAACATCTCCTCCGGGCGGACTGGGGCAGGCTAGTCTCTCCGTCCGTCGACGAAAGTATCGGCTCACTTGCTTACTGAGACGTCACCGGGAGCTAGTTACCGGTGTGTGAAAGCTCGCCTTTTTCGAAACAGAAGGTACAGTTCTATTTTATGTTTACGTTGGACCCAGGATTTCAGAATAACGGTTGTTCGTTTGAACTCTACAATATCTACAGTCGATTAGACGTTTCAGAAACTAAAGTGATTTTGTGAATACTTGTGAACAGGAAGAATAGCTGTGACGTGTATATAAAGTTTGACGGTGTAAGGTGTCTGTGTGGAAGGAATTAGTGTGAAAGTTTGACATAATATTTGTTGATTATTTATATAAAGTTGAGAACGTGGAACGTATATTTTGTGTTGGTGTTTGCCTGTGTTGAGAAAGAGTCCGTACGTTTGTAGTATTAAACAGAGAGTGTCTTGCACGCACGTTTCTTCCGTTTTAGGAGTCATATATACATTTTGCATGCTCCCGCACTAAATATCCGTCCGTTACATCTGGTGACCCTGATTTTTTCTCTGTGTTAGTAGTGTAGTTCAAAGGTTTATTAGGTCAATTCTTTCACATTATTGGGTATAGTTTAATTGTCTCCCTTGTTTGACTGTAAAGTGGTTTTTAACTTGTGAGTGTTGGATGTTTATTCTTTTTAAGTAGTGGTTTTAGACCGTCTCCATTTTCACCGTAGGGCGCTCCTGTATAGTTTCAGAGTTGCTCAAGGGCTTAGTATCTTTTTCTACTTGTGGGGTCTATATTCTTTTTCATTGCTCTTTTCTGCTGTCTTAGTATTAGTTTGTTTACATTGGTTCTAGTATCTGTGTTCTGTAGGCCTAACTTTGTGTGTGTGAATCAGTGAATGAGTTAGTAGTTCCACGTTCTTATTTTATTATAGGTTAGTTGCAAAGCCCCTTAGTGTTAGTTTAATTTTTGTTTTTTCTTATTCTTGTAACTTGATCATTAGTAATTTTGCGATTGATTGTTGAAATTTTCTTTGCTTAGTGTTAATATACTTCTTGATTTATTCTTTGACTTTATTATTAGTCATCTTGATACTATTTTGTTGAATTTAGTATTGCTTAATATTGCTATAATTCATTATTTGTTTTTGTTTTTTTTTAGTTTGATTATTAGTAATCGTTTGAAATTTTCTGTTGAATTGATCCTTTGTGTGTATATACATTTCAATATTGATTGAACTTATTGCTTGACTTTGCATTATTATTTTAGTTAGTAGTATTTGATTTTTTTATATTATTGCTGTTTTGTCTTATTAGGTGTTAGTATTTGACATACTTGTTGCTATTTAATTATATTTATTAAAGTAGTGTTGACTTTGAGGTATTGTAAAAAAAATTTTTTTGTGGAAATAATTCATAGGGTTTAGACATTTGAGGACTTAGATTGATTGAGCAGTCCTGTTATTGATTTAGTATTGAGTTATCTTAGACTATTGTTTATTATAACGTGAATTTTTTTAAAAGGAAATTATAGTTGTTGATATTTGTTTTTTCATACTTTATCAGTTTATTGATTTGGTTACTGCTATTTGTTACTTAGATTTGTTTCACTTTGCGTGTATTATTGACTTAGCTTGGCTTGGGCTATTGTTAGTTTTTATTTTTATCATTCTTTCTTGGGTATTTGGGACTTAGTGTATATTTTGTAGTTTAGGTAGGTGCTGATTTTGATTTATATTTTGAATTTTTTTTAAAAACATGGATGACTATGATGATTTTTTTGAAAAGTTTCTTAAACAAGCTACTACTTTGGAAGTGGCTGACAAACAAAAATATGTTCAAGAATGTTTTCAGCGACTTGAAAGACAAAGGGAAAGGGATGATAAAAAACTAGAACAAGAAATGGAGTCCAAAAAAATAGAAACACAAAAAGAAATGGAACTGGAAGCTAGAAAACTGGAATCTAAGAAATTAGAAACACAAAAAGAAATGGAATCTAAGAAATTAGAAACACAAAAAGAAATGGAATCCAAGAGAATGGACATTAAACTTTAGAGGGAAAAAACAAAACAGTTAGAAATACAGGCTAGTCAGGGGGGTCATGTTGTTGGTCAAGATCAGGATCATGATCAAACTTATGCGAAGCATCAGTTTAAGGCTCGACCTATCTTTCCTAAACTTCCCATGTTTAGAGAAAAGACTGATGATATTAGGGATCTTTCGAAAGCGGGTGAAAGTGAAAGTGAATGTGAATCGGGACTACTTATTGTTGTGACGTCAGCAATTTATGTGACGCTTTAACTTCCCGTGGTGAAAGGTCACGAAGTCTGCCTACCACAAGGAATACAACTTCGTGGAAAACCTGATTTCCACGAACTAATGTTAGTGAGTACATTTTGGTTATTAAATCGTTTGTAAAATGTTCAAAAATGATTTGAATTTGTATATGGTACATTACTCAACCATTTTAGAAGGAATAATGGGGATCTAAACTCGGTCTCAGACTTAAAACGTATTTTCAAACGAGCTACTGAAAAGAGTGCCCAAACCCTCATGCCGTCATGGCTGTCTAGAATCTATCTATTCTGTATCACCAATCAGCAGTCCAAAAATTGTTTTATGTGACAAAAATGAAACTCGAAGCTAGAATGTAAAATATCTTCAATGTTAGAGCACTAAACCATCTTTAAAGTTCAACGTAATCGTTACATTCGTGTCAAATCATGATTTGTTAGAAGAAGCCTTACGTAGGCATAATAATCACAACGAAACTAGGTGCTGGAATCGAAAGCGCACAGAAACACGTTCGTTTCGTTTCGTAACGCGGTGTAAGAATCTCCCGGCGTGCCTCTCGTTGGACGAAACGAACACACAATCACTTTCACTTTTACCCGTTCCGAAAGACCCCTAATGATTCATACTTGTTTCGTTTTGAAACAAATGCTACTGCACTTGGCTGGGAAAAGGGACAATGGGTTGTTTATTTGTCTGCTTTACTTGAGGGAAATGCTTTGAGTTTGTATCACAGTTTAGCTGCCAATGGACATTGTGATTATGACATTTTGAAAGATAATTTGTTAAAAAAAAGTCCAATGTACTGCTGAATGTTTCAGAGAGAAATTTCGTGCCACCAAACCAGATGCAAATGAACCGTTTCAAACTTTTGGGATTGAACTAAATCGATTGTTTGATCGATGGGTTGCACTTTCGGGTGTCAAACGTACGCTAGATGGCATAGTTGATTTGGTACTGGGTGAACAATTCCTACAGAGTGTGTCTGCAGATCTTGCCACTTTTATTCGTGAAAGAGGATTGATCAGCCTCGAAGACATGGTAAATTGTGCCGAAAGTTACCGTCTTGCTCGTCCGGGTAAGAATTTGGCTCGCAAGGCCAGCACTTCTGCGTTCGTGTCGGTTGGTCAGTTCAATACCGTTGCTGAAGGTAATGCGACTTCGGGTCGTTCGGATTTTCGCGGTGGATACGGTGGTTATCGACGTCAGGTTGGTTACCGTGGCCGCTGGAACTTTAATCGAAGTGCGCCATCCACTGTTGCAGATTCTCATCAAGGTCAAAGTCGTGGTGGATTCGGACGTGGCTCGTCCATGAATTTTGCTAAATGTCAGCTTTGCAAAGGCAGTGGCCATTCTTCATTCAAATGTCCACTCAGAAATAATCCGACAAATCCATGCTACATTTGTGGGTTGGGGGGACATGTTAAGAAAAATTGTCCGTTTGCATCTTCTACACTCAAAACAGATACACAAAAGACTCAGGTTGTTTCTGCTGCATTGCCTGTTGATCCTGAAGTTGTCTGTTCAGTTGCTAGTCCAGCTGTTGGTCATCTGCATTTGGAGTTGGGTACAGTGAAGGGTACACCATGTTCTGTACTTCGTGACACAGGTGCTACTATTTGTGGTGTGCGTCAGCGATTGGTGTCATCTCTCGAGTATATCGAAGGACAAGTTCGTTGTAAGACTTTTGGAGGTGAAATTACTGTCTATCCGCTTGCCAAACTTGCAGTGTCCACTCCGTATTTTTCAGGTCAGTTGGTTTGTGCTGTGCTTCCTGACCCAGTTGCTGATTTGATCATTGGGAACATTGCAGGGTTGACAGATTCTGTTGTTGGTGCTCAGGTTTCAGTGGAGTTGAGTGGGGCGGCTGTCACTACTCGAGCTCGCACTGCGCAGAAAGATTTTCCTCATACTCCTTTAGTTGATGTTTCTCAAGATTTTGGCGTTTCTCGTCAGGAGTTGATTGATTTGCAGAAATCAGATTCCAGTCTTGCTTCATGTTTTACGTGTGCTCAGTCTGGAGAGAAGAAAGCTGTTGGTTCTGCTACTTATTTTTTCTTTGAGGATGCAGGTGTTTTGTATCGTTCGTACGAAAAACCAGGTTAAATTCTACAGCAGATTGTTGTTCCAGAGAAGTTGCGTGCTGCTGTTTTGGCTACTTCACATGATCAGTTGCTTGCTGCTCATTGTGGTACTCGTCAAACTTTGACGCGAGTTCTTTCAAAGTTTTTTTGGCCCGGAGTGTCAGCGGATACTTCAAGGTACGTTCGTACTTGTGATGTGTGCCAGAAGTCGACTTCGAAAGGGAAGGCTCCGCCAGTTCCGTTGGTTGTGGTACCTCAGTCATCTAGTCCGTTTGAAAGGGTCCACATTGACTTGGTCGGTCCTTTGTCTCCACCTTCGGAGGAAGGCCATCGATACATTCTGACATTGGTCGACTTGGCAACTCGTTTTCCGGAGGCCGTGCCACTGAAAAACATTTCTTCAGTTGAGGTTGCGGAGGCGTTGCTTTCGATTTTTGCACGGCTGGGTTTTCCAAAGGTGATTTTGTCCGATCAAGGTACTCAGTTTACATTTGAACTGATCAAGCAGTTCTATGCCTTGTGTGGCACTAGGGCGATTCGGACGTCTCCGTATCATCCTCAGGCAAATGGAATTGTGGAGAGGTTTCACAGGACGTTGAAGGCGATGCTTGGGAAGGTTGTTCAGTCTCATCCAAAGGCGTGGCATCGTTACTTGCCTGCTCTGCTTTTTGCTTGTCGGGAGTTACCATCGGAGAGTACTGGATTCAGTCCCTTTGAGTTGATGTTTGGTCGCCAACCTCGTGGTCCGATTTCATTGCTTGCTGATTCTTGGACCCAGGACCAGTCTTCAAAGGATGTAGATGCACAGCCATTGTATTTGCATGTTTTCGAGTTGAAGAACATCATTGCTGAGACTTGTGAATTGGCTAGGCAAAACTCTGCACAATCATCAGCAAAGAACAAAGCTTACTTTGATAGGTCAGCTAAGAAACGCACTTTTGCCGTTAAAGATGAGGTATTGGTTCTGTTGCCATCCGAGACAAATAAATTGCTCATGAAGTGGTTAGGACCATACACCATACAAGAAAGCATGCATCCTGACTACAAGATTGTGGTCGAGGGGAAGACAAAGATTTTTCACGCTAACATGCTAAAGCGGTACTACCGTCGTCCCCGAAACGCTGCTGAAGTTGAAGTCTGTGGTGATACAGTTGTTTGTGAAGGTGAGGTTGTAGATTGGGGTGATGTGATTTCAGACAGGTTTTTTGATGTTGATAAGGGAAAGGTTTCTCATCATCGACATGTTGGGTGTTGTTCAGTGGGTTCAGCATTGGTGAATTCTGCTGTGGTGCGTGAAGAGACAACAAGACAAGTTTTGGCGTCTGTGGGTGTTGTCAAGGATGATGGGGACATTTCGTCAGTTGTTTTTGGTTCAGTGTTGCCTGTTTCAGATTGTCAGGATCTTTTTCTGTTTTTCCTGCCTTGGCTGTTATTTTGACAGTAATACCGGTTTTATTTCACTTGGGTATATTTCTGGTTGCTCTTTTGCTTGGACTGTTTTCAAGTTGTCTTGTTTCCTGTGGGGTGTTGCATTCATCTTGCAGACAGATCACAGGCCACTCACATACATGCAGACATGTAGATTCAAGAATACACGAATCATGCGATGGGCTCTGTCTTTGCAGGAGTACAATTTTCATATTGAGCCTCTTCCGGGATCTCGCAACATTCTTGCTGATCTTCTGTCGCGTTCTGCTGTTGATCAGTTTGTGCCGTAGATTTTGCGGGAAAACTTCTGTTCTTGGAATAGACTGCTGTTTTGGAAAAGAAACCTCAGTCGGTCTCTTTTTTTCGAAAAGGGGGGGGGGTGGGCGGTGGGTAGTGTAGAGAACGGGATTTTTCCGGAATTTTTTAATTAAAATTAATTAATGATTTTTGATTGGCTAAAAGCCTTGAGCCAATGAATGAAGAGATAGCTTGAATTAGAGGCAAAAATTGCTCAGTCGAATTGTTGGTGTCGGACAGTGTGGACGTCTGTGTAGTAGGCCATGTAAAGTGAAAAAAGATTAAAAAAGAGAAGAAAAGGAAAGAAGAGTAACTGTGAAACATTCAGAGGAAGAAAGCATTGAAACCTATCACGGTGTATTGGTTTGTGGTCATTTCTCTCTGGAAGTGGATGATTATTTTGTGCTGTAAAGATTACAGGTATTTATAATGTTTTCCATGATTGTAAAATGGCGGATAAGTATATTTTTGTATTGCATTGGTTGTATTAAAAGGTGGTGAGCTGTTGTCCACTGAGATGGAATATTGAATTTTCATTGATGTAATAATATTATTAATTACGTGGGGCGATAGTGGTAGAGTAGTAGATAATGAAATATGAATGAAATGCGTGAGCTTGGTTGATAGTAATTTTCATTCATGAAGTGATTACCTGGATATGAATAATAGTCGTGGAGGAAGGAAAGTGGTGATCGCATATTAAGCGGAGATGAAACATGAATGAACAAAGGGAGGTGAGCAAGGGTGAAAACTAAAGAAGAATAAATTATCCGAGTCAGAGAATTGACGTTTCTATATGTATGTTGTAATAGCGGCCAACTGGAGGCTAGTGGCCTACTGGGGAGCAGCAGTGGCTTTGTCCTGTCCGAAACGAGGACAAGGTGATCTCTGTGGCACCGGAAGGGGATCGACCCTATCTGCACATTCGACCAAGACAACGTCTCCTCCGGGCGGACTGGGGCAGGCTAGTCTCTCCGTCCGTCGACGAAAGTATCGGCTCACTTGCTTACTGAGACGTCACCGGGAGCTAGTTACCGGTGTGTGAAAGCTCGCCTTTTTCGAAAAAGAAGGACAGTTCTATTTTATGTTTACATTGGACCCAGGATTTCAGAATAACGGTTGTTCGTTTGAACTCTACAATATCTACAGTCGATTAGACGTTTCAGAAACTAAAGTGATTTTGTGAATACTTGTGAACAGGAAGAATAGCTGTGACGTGTATATAAAGTTTGACGGTGTAAGGTGTCTGTGTGGAAGGAATTAATGTGAAAGTTTGACATAATATTTGTTGATTATTTATATAAAGTTGAGAACGTGGAACGTATATTTTGTGTTGGTGTTTGCCTGTGTTGAGAAAGAGTCCGTACGTTTGTAGTAGTAAACAGAGAGAGTCTTGCACGCACGTTTCTTCCGTTTTAGGAGTCATATATACATTTTGCAGATCGGCGGCCGCCTCAGCATCCTCCCTCCGCTATCGCTAGGCCTCAGGGAGACCAGGGCCATCTCCAAATCGTGTGAATAGAGTGTTTAACGCCTAAGCCTTATCCATAGGGGTCGTTAAGACTATTACCGTCACACAGGGGGCGCTCGGCCGGTCTATAACTCTCCTTAATCCTTTTAATACTGGTCCATGCCTGACCCAGGGTAACCCCCGCCCGCAAGGAACTAGCGCAGCAATCCCAGTTTGCTTTAGCAATGACTATCCTGCTGCTATCTTGGTGGTCTTCATATATTTGTGGTTGTCTATTGTACGGTTTGGTGTGTATGCTTGATAGACCCTATTGTTAGTCCGTGGTATGTCTGCTGTGCACTCGGCAGTCCACCACGCCTTGGGCTGTGCTCCTCCCCCCCCCCCATTCCTCTCTCTCTCAGTGGTATAATGGATACGGCCGGGCTCTTCTCAAGTGCGGACCGGACGGCCTCCGCCTGGTCCTCAACCGAATCAACCGGATTTAGACTAAAGGTCACCAAGGCCGCCGAGAATCCGCCTCAGTCCGCCTTTTTGAAGTTGTATGACTGCGGCTTCAACGATACAGTAAAACCAGGGCGCAACGCTCGGAAGATGGTCGGAGAAGTAAGGATCATTCCCAACCTTCCATTGTACGACAGCCAAAAGGGAAGGGGAGGCAAGGGATTGATCTATGGCGGTGGTGGAGTGAGTTGCCTGCTCCGAGGTCCTGGTAGGACTACCATCATTAAGGATCTCCAACTCACTATCCAGTAGGGCATCAACATGTCTAGGACTGGTAGGGCTACCATCATTAAGGATCTCCAACTCACTATCCAGTAGGGCATAAACGTACATCGGTCCCCGGACTGTCTTCCCATACAACAATTCGAATGGCGAAAAACCTGTTGATTCTTGGGGTACTTCCCTGTATGCAAACAGGAGTGCGGGAATATACCTATCCCAGCTCTTCGGTTCTTCTGACGCCAATTTCTTTAACATGACTACCAAAGTACCATTGAATCTCTAAACTATCTTTTCACCCTCAGAAACAAGTTGTGTATGGAGGTCATGAATCTCTGCCAGAAAAGGGTGTGATATCTTTCTCGTGGAAAGAGCCTGGAGTGCTGACAGTGAATCGGACATGATTAAAAACGAGATTCTTTTGGATGTATAAACTTGTTTCAGAGCTAGATGAATTGCCTTGAGCTCAGCTGTATAAACAGAACAAAAATCAGGTAAACGCTGTTGCAAAGGCTGGTCTAAGTGTCTCCCAGAGACCGACGCAGCAGTAACTCAATCTCCTTTCTTTGACCCGTCTGTAAAAAGTTTTTCATATCCTGGGTATAAAGCACACTGTTCTAAATAAAGTTGGTTATAGATGGTTTCAGATGTATTGTTTTTGAGGAAAGTGGACAATTGCCAATTAATGTTTGGGGTATACAATTTCCATGGGGGAGCTTCAGTCCGAAGTTCATCGTCGTTGATGGAAGCAACATCAATGCCTGCTTTTTCCAAATGAGCCTGCTTTCTGATGCCAAACGGAGGAATTGTGTTAGGTTTGGCTTCAAACTTCTGAACAAAATCTGGATTGAAAACACAGTTATAGGCGGGGTTCATAGGATCAGTTTTTATTTTTAAGTAGTAATTCAGTGACAATTTTGTACGTCTCAGCTCCAGCAGGGGTTCGTTAGCTTCCACGTAAAGGCTTTCACAAGGGGAGGTGCGAAACGCACCCAAAGCAGTGCGTAATGCCTGATGAGCAACTGGATCTAACATTTTAAGATAAGATTTTCTAGCAGAACCATAAACAATGCAACCATAATCTAACTTGTATCTAATTAAAGAACGATATAACAGCAATAAAGTTTTCTTGTCAGCTCCCCAGTCTGTACCACTGATAACCTTGAGCAAGTTGCAGGCCTGTTGACTGTTAGTTTTCAAATTTTTCAGATGAGGAAGGAAGGATAGCCTTTGATCAAAAATAACACCCCAAAATTTGACTTGTTGGACTGCCTTTATTGGAGTTTTATTGAGGGTAATATTAGGATCTGGAATAATTCCCCGGTGCTTGGAAAAGTGAATACATTCAGTTTTTGCTTCAGAAAATTTAAAACCATTTTGTAAAACCCAGTCTTCAACAGCATTGACACATAACTGTAGCTGACGTTCTGCAGATGCCAAGGTTTTACCTTTGGCTACTAATGCAAAATCGTCGACAAACAAAGAATTGTCAATTCCCCGTTTAACGGAACGAACAATATTATTTATTTTAATATTAAACAGCAAGGGAGACAAGATGCTACCATGAGGCACTCCCATCTCCTGTTCCCTCGTATCTGATAAAGATCCCCCAACCTTAACCTGAAAAATTCTGTCCGTTAGCATGAGCATTTCACAATGTTCTATTATTGCACCATTACTTTTTAATATTCTAAGTTATGACCTTCCTTCTGCATTATACTTGTCTTTTCTCCAGAAAGCTCTAAACCATTTTCTGACCTATAATCAACTAATTTGTCAAATTCTTTTTGGTATATTTTCTCTCTATATTCAATATTTGTTTTATTTGTACGTTTTCTAATTTTTGTGTTTAACCAAATCGCAATATCATCTGCATATTGCATGACATGCGTACAAATAAAACAAATATTGAATATGTTGAGAAAATATACCAAAAGAAATTTCACAAATTAGTTGCTTATATGTCAAAACATGGTTTAGAGCTTTCTGGAGAAAAGACAAGTCTAATGTTGTTCAATAACGGAAAAAATCCTAAAATGTTACCTGAAATAAAACTTCATGGTCATTATTTAATTCTTAGGTGTTTATTTTACACCTAAATTAAATTGGAAATATCACATTGAATATTTCATTAATAAAGTAAGGCAAAGAATAAATGTAATAAAAATCATAAGTACACAGCCGTTTAGCCATGACACAAAAACTTTACTGCATTTGGCTACATCATTAGTGAGATCCAAATTAATTTACAGACAAGAGGCATAGTTTTATGCGCCTTTATATCTTCTCAACAAATTACCAAGCACTGACAGCAAATCAATAAAATTAGCCACTTTAAAATATGTAATTAGATGTTTGAATGTAAAAAATTCAGTAACGGACAAAATTTTAAATGTGAGCAGTGTGGATTATCCCAAAAGACCTCAAACTATTCCCTATATTTAAACAATTAAAGATTATACACAAGCTATTATGGCATCCTGCAATATTAATATTACTTCAATTTCAGTATTACCAGCTATTCCAAAATTTACACTTTGGGAACATTTAAATGCACATTTTGACATAGATTATACTGATTTAACAAAAATGAGTATTGCAAATTTTTAAATGTGAAGTTACAGAACACTTAAATAATAATTATTATAATCATTTAAAAGCATTCACTGATGGTAGTGTTTTGGATTCATCAAACTGTGAAACAGGATTTTTCATACCTTATTTAAATATTCAAATGTCTTACTATCTTGGTCAAGGGTTTTCAATCTTTACAATTTTTGTGAATTATATGCAATAAAGATGGTACTAGAATACGTACTCAGCATTCCTTCTAAAATATTTAATATATTAATTTGTGTTGACTCTAAACCAGTGCTTTATGCTTTAAAAAATGGAAATGTAGAAAGAGAAGAGATATAATGTTTGAAGTAAGATATCTTATTCATAGTATTAAAATTAGAGGTATTGGAATTACCTTTTGTTGGGTCCCATCACATTTAGAGATTTATGGTAATGACATTTCAGATACATTGGCCCAAAAAGGTGCAATGAAAAGTGAGCTTACAGTTTTTAATTCTAATGTGAAATTAGCGCAATTTGAATATTATTCATTATTAGAACAACACTTTACTAATATAATACCCAAAGTAAATATTGTTAGTTGTTTCAAAACTATTGCTTGATTAGTTTATACGCTACGCTTGAATTCATGGTGTACAAAATATTTGAAAAAGGTTATGTGTATATGTGCTGGAACAAATTCCTTACAACATATATTATTTGATTGTACTGTTTTAACAGCACTGTAGACAGAAAATAGCATTATTTTATGTGCACAAGACGATATTAGAGTCATATTATATAGTTCGATGGTACAGGACATCGCGCGTATCATTGTCGGAACAGAGTTATTTAAGTTACTATAATTAACACTTTCCATTTGTGTGTTTGTTTCTTTGTTTGTTATGGTTGTCTAAAATAACTTTGTTGTGAAAAGACGTTAAATAAAAATATTGAATTGTAAAACAAAATATTGAATTGAAGTCCGACAGACCTTCACACAAGCCGTTTGACAACACGATGACATGCTCACAGTGTTGAAGAAAAGGAAACTCTGGTGGTATGGCCACGTCACCAGAGAATCAGGCCTTGCAAAATCCATCCTGTAAGGCACGGTGCAAGGAGGCAGAAGACGATGGAGACAGAAAAAGAGGTGGGAGGACAACATTCGAGAATGGACAGGTTTGACACTGAACGACAAAGATGGAGTACGCTGGTTAAACGATCATCTGTTGTGCCCCAACGACCTTTGAGTTACGGGATAGAATAGGATTGGAAGGATTCTTTAAATAACAGTTTGCGAGGAGCGATTATGAGGGTATGAGGAGGTTTGCACGAACTGATGAATGGAAGATAGACTTGCATGAGGGTTTGAATGTGAATGAGTTCTGATGAGAGAGGCTAAAGAAAAGTGTGTAGCAGTGAGAAGGTTTACACTACATGTAGGAGGGGGCAAAAGGACGAATATCGCACCAGACATGGATGACAAGATTAGACAAACGAGACCAGCAGTTAAGATTTCTAAGTGTTGAATGGTTGAGTGAAGACGAGGAAAACCCCTCGTGTGTGTGAGTGCCGTGAGTGGCAGGTGAGGTGATTGGTAGGTGAGGTGAGTGGCAGGCGAGGTGAGTGACAGGTGAGGTGAGTGACAGGTGAGGTGAGGACAAGTAATAGAGAAAAGGAAAAGAAGATGGACGAACACAAGGACGAGTCCATGACGGTTTACAAGCAATTATCTATTGATTGAAATCCAATTATTATTTATAACTAATTATTATTATGATCATTACCATCCGTCTGAGAGCAGCCCTTTTCAACATCATCATCCAGGCCTATGCCCCAACATCAGACTATAACGACAGCGAAGTGGAGGATTTTTATGAAAATCTACAGGCGGTCCTTGACCAAGTGCCGACGAAGGACATAGTCATAGTGCAAGGCGACTGGAATGCCAAGGTTGGCCAAGATGCGCACCACAACTGGGGAGACACATGTGGACCCCACTGCAACAACGAGACACATGACAGGGGTCTGAGACTCTTGGAGTTTGCCAGATACAACAATCTGATACTGGCAAACACGCTTGGTCTCCACAAACACTCCAGACGATGGACATGGCACAGTCCCGGCGGGGAGCATCACAACCAGATCGACTACATCATGGTCAAGAAACGCTTCAGATCAAGCATCAACATTGGCAGGACACGCACTTTTCCAGGAGCAGACATCGGAAGTGACCACGATCTCGTTATGATGTCTTTCCGGCTCCACTTAAAGAGAGTAAATACAGCAAAGTGCACTAGACTGAAGTTCGACCTGGACAAACTGCAAGACCCGGAGGTGTCAGAACTATTTGAGGCCACAATTGGAGGGAAATTTGCACCACTGCTCATTTATGGGGCTGGTGAAGTAGAAGTCAACACCATGACCATCACCTTCAACTCAGCTGTGACAGATGCCGCCACTGAGATCCTTGGCAAGCACCGACCAAAGAAGAAGCCGTGGATCACACCTGAACTTTTGGATATGTGTGATAAACATGGAGAGATAAAAAAGAAAAAGAAGACCTCACAGGGAGCTGATGTCTACCGATAAATCAACAATGACATCCGAAAAGGCATGCGCACAGCAAAGGAGAACTGGATAGAAGATCAATGCAAGGAAATAGAGAACAGTCTGAACAAGAACAACAGCAAAAAGGCCTACCAGACTGTGAAGCGGCTGACAAGTGTTAAACAGCCCAAAGTCTCCACGATCCAAAGCAAGTCTGGCATATGCCTTACAAGAGAACAAGAAGTCTTGGACAGATGGACAGAGTACTGCTCTGACCTTTACAACTATACACCAAATGGAGACCCATCAGTTCTAACATGTCCCGTGAACAAAGAAGAAGAAGAAATCCTCCCAATTCTCCGGGAAGAAGTTGAGGCAGCAGTGCAATCGCTGAAGAAAGAGAAGTCAGCAGGAGTGGACAACATACCCGCGGAACTGCTACAAGCAGGAGGAGAAGCGATGATTGATGCCCTCACCATTATCTGTAACAAGATCTGGCAGAGTGGGGAGTGGCCTACACCATGGACAAAGTCACTTGTCATCACTCTTTTCCAAAAAAGGAAAACTTCATTAGTGTGAAAATTACCGCACCATTAGCCTCATCAGCCATCCCAGCAAGGTCCTCCTGAAAATAATACTCAACAGGCAGGTTGAAACACCAAGCTGAACAAATCATAGCTGAAGAACAAGCAGGATTCAGGGCAGGGCGAAGTACCACTGAACAGATTTTTCTACAGCACCAACAAATATATATATATATATATATATATATATATATATATATATATATATATATATATATATATATATATATATATATATATATATATATATATATATCATGTGTTCCTAGTCTTCAAGAAGGCGTTTGACCGAGTCTGGCATGCAGCTCTGTGGGCAACAATGAAAGTGTACCACATCAGCCCTAAAATTATTGAAGTCATCAAAAGCCTGTGTGATAAGGCTACCAGTGCAGTCCTCCATAACACCGTCATCGGGAACTGGTTCAGAACAACACTCGGTGTGCATCAAGGATGCCTACTCTCTCCAACACTCTTCAACATCTTCCTAGAGCGCATCATGACAGATGCCCTTGCAGATCACGAAGGCACGGCCAGCATAGGGGGTATAGCAATCTCCAATCATCGTTTTGCGGATGACATTGATGGATTGGCTGGAGAGGGACAAGAACTTGAACAGCTGGTACAGAGGCTTGAGACCACATTCAGAGCTTATGGAATGGAAATAAGTGCAGAGAAGACCAAAATGATGACGAACAACACCAATGGCATCAACACGGACATCAAAGTCCAAGGCCAATCCCTCAAAGCAGTGCATAGCTTCAAATATTTAGGAGCCAGTGTATCAGACAATGGGTCC
Organism: Oncomelania hupensis; assembly: GCA_036898135.1. Classification (NCBI taxonomy): domain Eukaryota; kingdom Metazoa; phylum Mollusca; class Gastropoda; order Littorinimorpha; family Pomatiopsidae; genus Oncomelania; species Oncomelania hupensis. Next base: position 119,598 of record JBAHVR010000135.1, read on the forward strand.
TGACAGGAAGTCATCTCCAGGATCGCACAAACAACTGCTGCCCAGACAAGGTTGAAGCCCATTTGGAAAGACAGGACCATCAGTCTACATTCCAAAGTAAGACTGCTGCGCTCCCTTTTCATCTCCATCTTCCTATATGCTTGCGAAGCATGGACCCTCACAGGATATCTACAGCGAAGAATACAAAGCATGGAGATGAGGTGCTACAAAAGACTTCTGGGCATTTCCTATACCCAACAAATCACCAATGACGAAGTCCGACAGACCATCACACAAGCCATTGGACAACACGATGACTTGCTCACAGTGGTGAAGGAACGGAAACTCCGATGGTATGGCCACGTCACCAGATCATCAGGTCTTGCAAAGAACATTCTGCGAGGCACAGTGCAAGGAGGTAGAAGAAGAGGGAGACCGAAAAAGAGGTGGGAGGACAACATTCGAGAATGAACTGGTTTGACACTGAGCGAAACCATCAGGGCTGCTGAGGACAAAGATGAAGTATGCAGGTTAAACGATCATCTGTGGTGCCCCAACGACCTCCGGGTTACGGGACAGGATAGGATAGGATAGGATCAAATCCAATTTAAAAAAAAACAAACTCTGAAACAATGAAACAAAAACGACGGTATAAGCTGAGGACTGGGAAAGAATGGAATGTTCACAATTACATCATATGCACAACCAAGCGCTTGCCATCTACACTTTTGACAATAAATAACAAGAAGATTGCTAGATATATACATGCGCTTTACAAAATTTAAACATCTTTCAACTAAACTGACTGACTGCTAAGATGATCAACGATGAATAAATTACGTAATAAATTGAAGAAGATAATACATTATAACATTATAATTGATGTAGAAATAAACAAGATAAACCACCATAACGATAACTTACAACTTATCATTCACAGCAAGATATAAATACAAGAATATAACATCTGACAATAAGCAATAGGGAAACCTAGATTAACATATCCATCATCAAAGTCTAAACATATCCATCATCAAAGTCTAAACATATCCATCATCAAAGTCTAAACATGTCCATCATCAAAGTCTAAACATGTCGGTCACAGCCATAACTACGTAGAAGTCAATAAATGTATCACTGACATGTTGACTCATAACATAATATTCCTAACTAAAAATAATGCTTATAAATAATACATAAATATTGAATTAATACAACTACTAAATAACTATACAACAACGGATTCATTACCTTATCAGTATGATGAAAGGTTGGCACAAAAAGTTCAAAACCAGAAACCGGTGCACACAGGTCTTTATATGTACAATGTGAAAGCCAGTGAAAGACTGACGTCCTCGTCAGTTACACAATGAACTGACAATCAAGGGATTAATGACTATCAAAAAATCTAAAAAGCAAAAGTGAACACGTACGTACTTATAAAACAAGTTTACTTAAAATACGAAAAACAACCAAAAAATGAAAGCGTCAAGTTTTACAATGTAGCTGCTAACAGAAAAAACTATGTGTAAGCAAACTACAATGTGCAAGAGTGGAATGTCCAAGGCGTTGGCCCATACAGGATCTAACGCAGGCCGCCCCAGGCGCGCACTTGCAGCCTTTGGGCGCATCGTCTGACGATAGCAATCCTGGGCCACCACCTGCAGCCTTTGGGCGCATCGTCTGACGATAGGATTCCTGGGCCACCACATGCAGCCTTTGGGCGCATCGTCTGACGATAGGAATCCTGGGCCACCACCTGCAGCCTTTGGGCACATCGTCTGACGATAGCAATCCTGGGCCACCACCTGCAGCCTTTGGGCGTATCGTCTGACGATAGCAATCCTGGGCCACCACCTGCAGCCTTTGGGCGCATCATCTGACGATAGGAATCCTGGGCCACCACCTGCAGCCTTTGAGCGCATCGTCTGACGATAGAAATCCTGGGCCACCACCTGCAGCCTTTGGGCGCATCGTCTGACGATAGGAATTCTCAGCCACCACCTGCAGCCTTTGGGCGCATCGTCTGACGATAGGAATTCTCAGCCACCACCTGCAGCCTTTGGGCGCATCGTCTGACGATAGAAATCCTGGGCCACCACCTGCAGCCTTTGGGCGCATCGTCTGACGATAGAAATCCTGGGCGACCACCTGCAGCCTTTGGGCGCATCGTCTGACGATAGGAATTCTCAGCCACCTGCAGCCTTTGGGCGCATCGTCTGACGATAGGAATTCTCAGCCACCACCTGCAGCCTTTGGGCGCATCGTCTGACGATAGGAATCCTGGGCCACCACCTGCAGCCTTTGGGCGCAACGTCTGACGATAGGAATCCTGGGCCACCACCTGCAGCCTTTGGGCGCATCGTCTGACGATAGAAATCCTGGGCCACCACATGCAGCTTTTGGGCGCATCGTCTGACGATAGAAATCCTGGGCCACCACCTGCAGCCTTTGGGCGCATCGTCTGACGATAGGAATCCTGGGCCACCACCTGCAGCCTTTGGGCGCATCGTCTGACGATAGAAATCCTGGGCCACCACCTGCAGCCTTTGGGCGCATCGTCTGACGATAGGAATCCTGGGCCACCACCTGCAGCCTTTGGGCGCATCGTCTGACGATAGGAATTCTGGGCCACCACCTGCAGCCTTTGGGCGCATCGTCTGACGATAGCAATCCTGGGCGCGAACTTGTTTTTTCCAACCAAGTTCCAGTCATTCGCCGAAAAAGGCAATTACCGAAGTCGAACGAAGCTCTCCGAGTCGAGAGAAGCTATCCGATGTTTTACAAACGAATGCTGGCAGGCCTACGTGAAATCACAGGCTGGGAAATCTCGTCTTTCGTAGGCCTCAATTACATACTATACTACGTACGTATGTAGGAGGCCCACGAGTTTACAAAGACGAAAGAAAATACTTCAGAGCCGGTGGTGAAACATCCGTGCATAAAAATAGCCGCTGTTGCTTCTAGATCTAATTCTATTTCGATCTGCACAGCTTCAAGCTGTAAGTCAAGTCGAGAAACGCATTTTGAAGCAGTTAGTATTATTATTATTTTATGATGATCAATATACTGACACAATTAGTAATAAAGAGTAAAAGTAATACATAACACATAATGCACACATACAACGAGTTCACATCTATATCAACAATAAAACCATGACAAAATTTCAAAGCGCTATGGATACGTTGATGTCTCTTCAGCGCAACAAGGCAAAGCAAGTTTATAATGGTCTCAAAAAACAGTGACATTTTTATTATTTAACTAATAATTATTATTCTTTTTAACTGATACAGTAAATTTGTTATATGTATTTCAATTATATGTATTTTAATGAGAAACACGTATTAAAAAACATGTTGCGTGGCAGGCGGAAATATCCATAAATCATCTGAAAACTTTGGTAAATCTATAAGAAAAAAAATAACCAGTAACACCATCTGAATATTTCGGGTTACACCCAACTTCAGCAAAAACAAACAAAACGTCACTGACCATATTTACACCACTGAGCACGCACAGTAGCACTCTATTCTTTTCTTTCTTAACTTAAGGGTAGGAATAATAATAATAATAATTTTAAAAACAAATAATGATAATAACAAACAAATAATAATAATGATAATAATAATAGTATTAATAATAATAATAATAATAATAATAATAATAATAATAATAATAATTTAACTAAATAACTATCTACTACTACTACTACTACTACTACTACTACTACTACTACTACTACTACTACTACTACTAGCGAAGTTGTGGTCTTGATTTTGTGGTCCTGATTCGGCTCTTTGCAGTCCGCTGGACCCTGTAAGCAATGAATAACTAATTAGCTATTACTTTAACTCTGATCTCGAGTTGTCTTGATTTTGTGGTCCTGATTCGGCTCTTTGAAGTCCGCTGGACCCTGTAAGCAATGAATAACTAACAATTACTTGAACTCTGATCTAGAGTTATAAAAAAAATTCGCTTAGCCTACTCGTCCTTCTTCGGAAATTTAAAGATTCAAATATTATAAAGTATAGGTCTAAATATTATTAATTAGAATAGATATAGTTTATACATTTATTTACGTATAAAACAAACAATACAGGTCTAATGTAAATTAAGACTATGGTTACTGTATAACAGTGTCTACTTGGTTCTAGGCAGGAAATGGGGAATACTATTATTAGCCTACTGCTGAGAACTAACAAAATGCAAATCAAGGAACGCAACTATTAAATATGGTCGATAATAACAAAGTATACCGTTGCGAAATGCTAATCTGTGTAAATCGAACAGAATTAGAAGCAACAGCGATCATTTTTAATGTCAACTAGTCGTAGTCATGCAAGCATAATTTCGTAACACCTCGGAGAGCTTCGTTCGACTTCGGTGATTGCCTTTTTGGGCGAATGACTGGGACTAGGTTGGAAAAAAACAAGTTTGCATCCTGGGCCACCACCTGCAGCCTTAGGGCGCATCGTCTGATGATAGGAATACTGGGCCACCACCTGCAGCCTTAGGGCGCATCGTCTGACGATAGGAATCCTGGGCCACCACCTGCAGCCTTTGGGCGCATCGTCTGACGATAGGAATCCTGGGCCACCACCTGCAGCCTTTGGGCGCATCGTCTGATGATAGGAATCCTGGGCCACCACCTGCAGCCTTTGGGCGCATCGTCTGACGATAGGAATCCTGGGCCACCACCTGCAGCCTTTGGGCGCATCGTCTGACGATAGGAATCCTGGGCCACCACCTGCAGCCTTTGGGCACATCGTGTGACGATAGGAATCCTGGGCCACCGGGGATGTGGGAGAAAGGACCTAGTGCTTTCTGGGTGTATTTGTGTAGTCGGCACTCACTCGTCTAGGACATGAGTGTCAGGATCTTTAAAAGTCCATGCTATGGAATGCTTGCGTGAACATACTAGATCTCAGTCTATCTACTCATCTGAAGAAGTAGTTTGGCAGTGTCTGAGGGTCATGTTATTGTGGACGTCAGAGTAGTTTGGCAATATCTGAGGGTCATGTTATTGTGGACGCCAGAGTAGTTTGGCAGTGTCTGAGGATCATGTTATTGTGGACGCCAGAGTAGTTTAGCGGTGTCTGAGGGTCATGTTATTGGTGTTTCAGCACTACAAGCCGTCAACTAACTTCCAATCACTGACCGTACATGCTGCAATGTTAACGTTTGACATTCAATGCTTCAAGTGTTCTGCCGTTGAGTACACCATTTCGCCAACTGTATCTCAGAGTCATGTTAAGTTTTTGTTTCGGCACCCCAGGCCGTCAACAATGGGCTTGGAACCACTGACTGTACGGGCTGCAATGTTATCACTTGACATTCAGTGCTTCCATTGTTCTGCCGTTGAGTACACCACTCAGCCCACTGCGTGCCCTAATGATGCTGATCATCTGACCGTACTTTGCA
>JBAHVR010000136.1:5000-20000 GCA_036898135.1 Oncomelania hupensis
CATAAAAGATCTGCTGAAACAACACTAGTGGTAAAACTGAAAGCTCTCCACCAGCCAGTCACTTTACAATAAAGACATCCCACGCAGGGGACGCTGAGGCTGTACTCTTATCGAACCCCCGTTTACAAAAACAAAATAGAATACAAACATCATTATAAAATATCAACAAAACACATACATATAAAATGCCTACATTGCTAAATAATAACATCATAGGAAGCCCTAGTGACCACCTGGCAGAAAGCGTCCAATATTCCCAAGCTGATCCAACAGACCTCATACACAAATAAGGAGTCTTGTCCCGGAAGAGTTTTCAAGAAAAAAGGTAGTTGACTGGTCTGGCGAAGAAGAAGATAGTATAGCAGATTGACAGAACAGAGCAGGAATGAGAAAGAACAAATGAGAAAGACAGCGACAGTGGGAATTTAAAGCACTAAATTTCCAGAAAGTGGGGATACTATTTATACTGAAACCCCCGGCACCCCAGTGGGGGTGACAGAGAGAGAAAGTGTGAGAGAATGAGCGAGAGGGGGAGAGAGGGAGAGAGAGAGAATGGATGGGAAGGACTTATAAACGCTGCTGCTGGTGCTGATAATGACGATGATGGGTACGATCTACTTCTGATGTTGCTCCTGCTGCTGATAATAATAATAATAATAATAATAATAATAATAATAATAATAATAATAATAATAATAATAATAATAATAATAATAATAATAATAATAATAAATAAATAAATAAATTAATTAATTAATTAATTAATGATAATGGATTTTCCCCAAATCACCACTCAGGCTCAAAGAGCGGCGACCCATACCAACATACATACACCTTTCACCAAATCTCACACACTGATGATGTTGATGATAATGATGATGTCACTGCTGCTGCTGATGATGATGATGAGGTTGTTTATTCACTCTATCACTCAATCAGTGAACTAATCAGTCATTGTGTTGTATGTTTCAGGCGAAAAGCAAGATCATCATGTTGAAATTTCTGAAAGAATTCAGGGGACGGAATTCCACTCGTCCCGTGGCGGAAGAAGCCAAAAAGCTGAATGGAGAAAAAGAAGAAAAAGAAGATGTAAGTTCAATTGTTTGATTTATTTAGTTAGTTAATTAGTTAGTTAGTTAGTTAGATTAGTTTGTGTTTTGTTTACATTAGTGTAGCTTTGTTTAGTTGATTTTTTAAAAAATGTAATTTATTTTGTGTTTTTTATTTTTTCGTTCCATGTATTTGTTTAATATATTTATATTTAATGGTGTTTTTAATTAGGTCATGTCAGGAGGTTAGGTTAGGTTAGGTAATTTATATTGTTATTGTACTTTTTTTAGTTCTTTCTTTTTTTAAATGTATGTGTATTATTAATGTCTGGAGTTTTTGTGGAGACCAAGCGTGTTTGCCAGTACCAGATTGTTGTATCTGGCAAACTCCAAGAGTCTCAGACCCCTGTCATTTGTCTCGTTGTTGCAGTGGGGTCCACATGTGTCTCCCCAGTTGTGGTACGCATCTTGGCCAACCTTGGCATTCCAGTCGCCTTGCACTATGACTATGTCCTTCTTCGGCACTTGGTCAAGGACCACCTGTAGATTTTCATAAAAATCCTCCACTTCGCTGTCGTCATAGTCTGATGTTGGGGCATAGGCCTGGATGATGGTGATGTTGAAAGGGGCTGCTCTCAGGCGGATGGTAATGAGTCTACTGGAGACTGGGCGGCAACCCATGACAGTGGCTAGAATGTTCTTGTGGACCAAGAATCCAACGCCGTGTTCGTGCCTGTCATCTCTACCGCTGAAATAGAGCTTGTGGCCTTTGTCGGTCGTTGTTTCACCTAAGCCTTTCCAGCGCAGTTCGCTGATGCCTAGAACGTTCCATCGATAGTGGTCCAACTCGTGGGCCAGTTCTTCTAATTTTCCTTCCGCAGTTAGGGTCCTGACATTCCAGGTTCCTATGACGATGTTGTTTCTCGTGCGGATCTTGCTAAATTGTCCATCAGTAGCATACTTAACACCTCCGTCCTGGTGGCCAACGGAAGGCGCGGTCCTTGTGCCGGGCGACGACCGATCCGGAATGGAATTAGTGGATTGTGTCATCATGTAGTGTGTCTTGGGCAAAAAAGACCTGGCAGTGCCCAATCCTCTCCAGGCTGTTGGCCACAGCCGAAATCCACGAATACAGTGTGGCTCGCCTTGGCCCTGAGCACATGGTCGTTGAACCTGTAGTAACGTGAGGTTCCTCCGCCCTGGCCGGTGACTTCTGTGTAGAAGACTTTCGCCCAGTGATGCCGTGCTAACATCACCCCTGTTAGTCGCCTCTTACGACACGCCGGGAAACGTTGGGTCTATTCTATTTAATGCCCGAACCCACAGAGCGATGGACATGGCACAGTCCTGGCGGGGAGCATCACAACCAAATAGACTACATCATGGTCAAGAAACGCTTCAGATCAAGCATCAACATTGGCAGGACACGCACTTTTCCAGGATCAGACATCGGAAGTGACCACGATCTCGTGATGATGTCTTTCCGGCTCCACTTGAAGAGAGTAAATACAGCAAAGTGCACTAGACTGAAGTTCGACCTGGACAAACTGCAAGACCCGGAGGTGGCAGAACTATTTCAGGCCACAATTGGAGGGAAATTTGCACCACTTCTCATTTTGGGGGCTGGTGAAGTAGATGTCAACACCATGACCACCACCTTCAACTCAGCTGTGACAGATGCCGCCACTGAGATCCTTGGCAAGCACCGACCAAAGAAGAAGCCGTGGATCACACCTGAACTTTTGGATCTGTGTGATAAACGAAGAGAGATGAAAAAGAAAAAGAACACCTCACAGGGAGCTGATGTCTACCAAAAAATCAACAATGACATCCGGAAAGGCATGCGCACAGCAAAGGAGAACTGGATAGAAGATCAATGCCAGGAAATAGAGAACAGTCTGAACAAGAACAACAGCAAGAAGGCCTACCAGACTGTGAAGCGGCTGACAAGTGTCAAACAGCACAAAGTCTCCACGATCCAAAGCAAGTCTGGCATATGCCTTACAGAAGAACAAGAAGTCTTGGACAGATGGACAGAGTACTGCTCTGACCTTTACAACCATACACCAAATGGAGGCCCATCAGTTCTAGCATGTCCCGAGAACAGAGAAGAAGAAGAAATCCTCCCAATTCTCCGGGAAGAAGTTGAGGCAGCAGTGCAAGCGCTAAAGAAAGGGAAGTCAGCGGGAGTGGACAACATACCCGCGGAACTGCTACAAGCAGGAGGAGAAGCGATGATTGATGCCCTCACCATTATCTGTAACAAGATCTGGCAGAGTGGGGAGTGGCCTATACCATGGACCCAGTCGCTTGTCGTCACTCTTCCCAAAAAAGGTAACCTTCAGGAGTGTGAAAATTACCGGACCATCAGCCTCATCAGCCATCCCAGCAAAGTCCTCCTGAAAATAATACTCAACAGGTTGAAACCCCAAGCTGAACAGATCATAGCTGAAGAACAAGCAGGATTCAGGGCAGGGCGAAGTACCACTGAGCAGATTTTCAACCTCAGAATAATCTGTGAGAAATACCTACAGCACCAACAACATCTATATCATGTGTTCATAGACTTCAAGAAGGCGTTTGACCGTGTCTGGCATGCAGCTCTATGGGCAACAATGAAAGTGTACAACATCAGCGCTAAAATTATTGAAGTCATCAAAAGCCTGTATGAAAAGGCTACCAGTGCAGTCCTCCACAACAGCGCCATCGGGAACTGGTTCAGAACAACAATCGGTGTGCGTCAAGGATGCCTACTCTCTCCAACACTCTTCAACATCTTCCTAGAGCGCATCATGTCAGATGCTCTTGCAGACCATGAAGGCACAGTCAGCATAGGGGGTAGAGCAATCTCCAATCTTCGTTTTGCAGATGACATTGATGGATTGGCTGGAGAGGAACAAGAACTTGAACAGCTGGTACAGAGGCTTGACACCACCTCCAGAGCCTATGGAATGGAAATAAGTGCAGAGAAGACCAAAATGATGACCAACAACACCAATGGCATCAATACGGACATCAAAGTCCAAGGCCAATCCCTCAACACAGTGCATAGCTTTAAATATTTAGGAGCCATTGTATCAGACAATGGGTCCCGACAGGAAGTCCTCTCCAGGATCGCACAAACAACTGCTGCCCTGACAAGGTTGAAGCCCATTTGGAAAGACAGGACCATCAGTCTACATTCCAAAGTAAGACTGCTGCGCTCCCTTGTCATCTCCATCTTCCTATATGCTTGCGAAGCATGGACCCTCACAGCAGATCTCCAACGAAGAATACAAAGCATGGAGATGAGGTGCTACAGAAGACTTCTGGGCATTTCCTATACCCAACACATCACCAACGACGAAGTCCGACAGACCATCACAAAAGCCATTGGACAACACGATGACCTGCTCACAGTGGTGAAGAAACGGAAACTCCGATGGTATGGCCACGTCACCAGATCATCAGGCCTTGCAAAGACTATTCTGCAAGGCACAGTGCAAGGAGGTAGAAGAAGATGGAGACCGAAAAAGAGGTGGGAGGACAACATTCGAGAATGGATTGGTTTGACACTGAGCGAAGCCATCAGGGCTGCTGAGGACAGAGAAGGAGTATGCTGGTTAAACGATCATCTGTGGTGCCCCAACGATCTTCGGGTTACGGGACAGGATAGGATAGGATAGGATTATTAATGTTGTTTGATGGAGATATCAATACCCCTTAATGTTTAGCAACGAACTACCTTGTGTGTTAACGTGATTTCCTCCGGAAGAGAGTATAAACTGAGGCCTAGGTCGTGCATGCACGCATTCCATCGTAGGGACTTTAAAGATCCTAACGCCTCGTGGCACAGTAGGTTAGTCGCCGGTTTCCTGTGTCGAAGATCGCGGGTTCGATTCCCGCAAGGAGCGAACGTACGTGACTTAGGTATGAGTCGAGTCTATTCAGGTCACCGAGGATTTTCTCCGGTTACTCCGGTTTCCTCCTTCCCTTCTATAATGGTATTGGATGCAAGCATTCTAAAAGTTCACAAATAAAAATTAGATTAATGTGTTACTGTAGATTGTAGTCACACGACACCGAAGCGTATAGGCGACTACTGGTCACATTATTCTGACACCAGCGAACCAGTTGAAGGTAAGGGGAAAATAATATGGTCACACATTGGCCAATCCGGGATTCGAACCAGGTACCTGTCGGTTACTAGTAAGACGCTCTACCAACTGAGCTACCCGGTCCCACAAAAAAATTAGATTTCCTTTCCGCCTTCTAATATCGACTTTCCTTTACACCATATGTCTGAGGGATGAATGTGTGTTTGTTGTGTATGTAGGAGTGTCTGTAACATGTCAGCGTGTATGTTGGTTACCGATCGCCGCGCTTTGAGTCTGATTTAGGAATAAGGCGCGTATAGCATCCAGTAGTAGTAGTAGTAGTAGTAGTAGTAGTAGTAGTCACGCTCATGTAGTGCCGACTCCACGAATAAACCTTATCTCTCATCGCGGTCGCCCCGGATTGTTGTTCAATCGTCTGGGCGCCAGAGGAGGCGCCTAAGGCTAAGGCAGCAAGTGGGTTGCATGAGTTAGATCCTGTATCTGCAAGCGCCTTGAGCAGCTCTTGAGCTGGGAAAGTACTATGCATCTGAACCATCAAATAAGTCAACAAAAATAAGCGATGTGTAATTTAGTATTCACTACTTCTCTCTCTGTCTCTCTCTCTGTCTCTCTCTCTCTCTGTCTCTCTCTCTCTCTCTCTCACTCTCTCTGTCTCTGTCTGTGTCTCTCTCTCTCCGTGTAATGTCAATCTACTTGTCTCTCTAATTTCAGCTTCTATCTGTCTCTCTCTCCAATTTTTTCTCCCTCTTTCTGTATCTGTCACTCCCTCTCTAATTTCAGCTTCGCTCTCAGTCTCTGTATTTCTCTCTCTCTCTCTCTCTCTCTCTCTCTCTCTCTCTCTCTCTCTCTCTCTCTCTCTCTCTCTCTCTCTCTCTCTCTCTCTCTCTCTCTTTTTTTTTTTTACCCTTGTAAAATACAATTAATATTTTATCTCTCTCTCTAATTTTAACCCCCCTCTCTCTCCCACCATACTACTCTTATCTCTCTCGTCTCATTTCAACCTCCTTTTCTCTTTCCCTCCCTTCGTCTCTCTTTTTCTCTGTCTGTCTGTCTCTCTCTTTCTCTATTTGTCCACGGTCTGTGCAGTACACAATCCGTCTTCCCATTATTTTATTTCATAGTTTTATCGACCGCGTGTTAAGGGACGTCCTATTGAAAGGATTGTGCGTGTGTAGCGTGTACAGTAAGAAGATTACCTCCCTTGTAATAACCACACCTTTCGCGTGAGAGCTACACGACGGTTTGGTCTGGAAAGAAAAGAAGAAGATATGTACATATACAATGTCTATATAGCTAGGCCTCCTGCGAGAGAGAGAGAGAGAGAGAGAGAGAGAGAGAGAGAGAGAGAGAGAGAGAGAGAGAGAGAGAGAGAGAGAGAGAGAGAGAGAGAGAGAGAGATTCAGTTGTGTATTTTTTTTGCATTACAACAAAAATGGAGGCATTTGGATTCTAGCCTAATTTTACAATCTGTCCTTGCAATCATTCACTCTTGCATTGATGACCAATTATTATATTGTTAGGCAGAATTATGTCATAAACCTCGTTGCGCGATTTACTATTTATGCATCTGATATCGCATTATTACCAGAAGATTCATACAAACTTCAGACAACATCTAATATTTCTTAAATATTTCAATTCCCCATATACACGCACACAAACATATTGCTTACCTCCTCGTTCACTGAGGTTGGGCAAGAGAAAAACATCAAAACACTTACAAACATACAAGTAGCAGAAGAAATTCAGAATAACACGAATATGCTTTTTAATATTTGTGCAGTTCTCTCTTTCGTACATTCTACTCACGGTGAATAAATAGCATTGAAGACGTCTAAGTAATTTAACCAGCAAAGTAAATTCACAAACAAAGTAAACATTGTCAAAGGATTTAGTCCCCAATTGTTCAACTAATTATTCAATCTTTAAACACATTTTCTTTACCATTCCTATCCTAATCCGTAACTCGAAGGTCGTTGGGGCACACAGATGATCGTTTAACCAGCGTTCTCCATCTTTCTCTGTTCTCAGCAACCCTCATGGCTTCGTTCAGTGTCAAACCAGTCCATTCTCGAATGTTGTCCTCCCACCTCTTTTTCTGTCTCTCTCTTTTTTACCATTACATGTAGATATAAAACCGTTTTGAAATGCACAAACAGTAATAGTCCTTGTACCTTATATTTTGAATCCACAATAACTATTACATTATTCTCACGTAACATTACAACTATATGGTACACACTTTTTTTTTATATACTCACTACATCCACCACGACACCTATCCACTCTAGTACACCCACACTTCTAGCACTGTGACGGTGGGTCTATTGTCACTGGGCTCTGCACAATGGAATGCTATTACCCACTCGTCTTTGTCTACGGGGATCGGCTGGTTTAATCACCATATCCTATCCTATCCTGTCCCGTAACTCGGAGGTCGTAGGGGCACCACAGATGATCGTTTAACCAGCATACTCCATCTTTCTCTGTCCTCAGTAACCCTCATGGCTTCGCTCAGTGTCAAACCAGTCCATTCTCGAATGTTTTCCTCCCACCTCTTTTTCGTTCTCCATCTTCTTCTACCTCCTTGCACTGTGCCTTGCAGAATGGTCTTTGCAAGGCAAGATGATCTGGTGACGTGGCCATACCATCGGAGTTTCCGTTTCTTCACCACTGTGAGCAGGTCATCGTGTTATCCAATGGCTTGTATGATGGTCTGTCGGACTTCGTCGTTGGTGACGTGTTGGGTATAGGAAATGCCCAGAAGTTTTCTGTAGCACCTCATCTCCATGCTTTGTATTCTTCGTTGTAGATCTGCTGTGAGGGTCCATGTTTCACAAGCATATAGGAAGATGGAGATGACAAGGGAGCGCAGCAGTCTTACTTTGGAATGTAGAATGATGGTCCTGTCTTTCCAAATGGGCTTCAACCTTGTCAGGGCAGCAGTTGTTTGTGCGATCCTGGAGAGGACTTCCTAAATCACCATATGACTCATCTTAATACATTTATATGTTTAGCTCGGTCTGTGTGCGGATAGAGTTATAGAGATAGAGAGAAAATGATAAATGATTCACTAGCACACTAGCTCTCGCACGGCTATGAAACATAGGTAGTCCAGCCACTTGTTAACAGTAAATATCACACATTTATTTTCTCTACTCTATATATAATTCTCTAAACACTCTATTAACTTAAATGTCCAAATTCACGTCGAATAGTTCACTCCTGGATGGGTCTATGCTGCTACTGTTCTTGATATTTGTTTCTGTCTCATCATTGGGTTATTTGATCTGGTTGGCTTAATGTTCTTGTTTCTGGAGATTGGACTACAGGACAGTCCTTCTAGATCAGTGTTTGTGCACGTCTTTAGTGTCACTTAATTGAATATTTGAGGTGTGGTGATGGTGTCTCCTCCTTGGTTGTTGACTATTGGGCTATCGGAGCTCAGTGCTCGATGTTCCCCTGCAGGCCGAATGTCAGGGTTGACTTTCAGTGGTATATCCCTGCATCGGACCAACAAGCCTGCTCGTCTGCAAAACATAAGACGAGTTTCTGCAACGCCTTGTATACTAAGGATGTGCAGAGCGTCTCACTGATGGCAGTAACAGCCCTCAGTGATAGCTTCACTTATACAAACAAGGGACGAACATTCTTCTAAGTTCGTGGTCCACTGGAATCTTCAACATAATTCCTATACATATACATACATCATGGCTAAACTAAACACATGGAGGAGTAATTAACAAGATACACATTCTCCGGTACAGCCACTGGTCTGCAATAATACACATATGAGAAACAACAGTGGGTCCGTAGGGGATACCTCATGGTGTCGAAACCGGTCGCGTGTCCGCCACGTGGTCACGCTAAGTTTGACTAACATTCACAATGATAAAACATGGCAAAACTTCACAAGCATAATACAATAATAATATTATCAATGAACGCGATGAAACGAAAGATTGATCATCTACCTTTTTGACAATGTCAGGCTGTGGTTATACTGCGATGAATGAATTTCATCCGTCACCTGCTTAGTCTTTCTGCTAGAGAGATCTTTCAGAGCGTTGCTCCTTCTCGTGTGAGAGTTAGGCACAGAATGACTACCTAGGCTTGTGGTCAGCTAAAAGCCCGCGAAAATCTCGTGAGATCAGAGCGCCGTCTATCGGGGGGGTAGGGGGGGGTGGCTATACGTCAGCAGGATGAGGTCACTGCCTATCCTAGCGAGAGTTAGCTTACACATGCTTAGCACACAACTGACTTGTGTCGTCTGCTAGGCAGCGACTATAATTTACAAAGGCTACAACAGGTTGAACTATTTAAGACGTGAAGTCGTAGGGCAGGGTCTAAATAGCCTATTGTGACAAGCACTCAGTCACAAGCACCCAGAGAGAGAGAACTTTATTTATCTCGGGCACCTGGTTTTATTGGTTACTCTTTGACTCATTACACTCAATGAGTCCGCTAACTAAAAGAAGTTCGCTAATAAGGAAAGATAATTCATAGTTACAATTCTTCCGCGCTACTGACTCGCTGATTATGCTAGACAAACACTAGTCCCCCAAATCACGTCATGGACTGTAAATTAAACAATTCACTTCGTGACAAGAGGGAGGGAGACAGACAGTCGCCGACACAGACAGATAGACAGACAAACAGAAATTATAATGATTTATCTTTAAGCGTCTCAGATGTTATTACAGGTCTCTAGTTCTAGTACAAGAAACACCAGCTCACTGTAGCTTTTAGGCAAATGTCTGGATCGCAGTGTTATTGTATAGAGAGAGAGAGAGAGAGAGAGAGAGAGAGAGAGAGAGAGGAGAGAGAGAGAGAGAGAGAGAGAGAGAGAGAGAGAGAGAGAGAGAGAGAGAGAGAGAGAGAGAGAGAGAGAGAGAGAGAGAGAGAGAGAGAGAGAGAGAGAGAGAGAGAGAGAGAGGAGAGAGAGAGAGAGAGAGAGAGAGAGAGAGAGAGAGAGAGGAGAGAGAGAGAGAGAGAGAGAGAGAGAGAGAGAGAGAGAGAGAGAGAGAGAGAGAGAGAGAGAGAGAGAGAGAGAGAGAGAGAGAGAGAGAGAGAGAGAGAGAGAGAGAGAGAGAGAGAGAGAGAGAGAGAGAGAGAGAGAGGAGAGAGAGAGAGAGAGGAGAGAGAGAGAGAGAGAGAGAGAGAGAGAGAGAGAGAGAGAGAGAGAGAGAGAGAGAGGAGAGAGAGAGAGAGAGAGAGAGAGAGAGGAGAGAGAGAGAGAGAGAGAGAGAGAGAGAGAGAGAGAGAGAGAGAGAGAGAGAGAGAGAGAGAGAGAGAGAGAGAGAGAGAGAGAGAGAGAGAGAGAGAGAGAGAGAGAGAGAGAGAGAGAGAGAGAGAGAGAGAGAGAGAGAGAGAGAGAGAGAGAGAGAGAGAGAGAGAGAGAGAGAGAGAGAGAGAGAGAGAGAGAGAGAGAGAGAGAGAGAGAGAGAGAGAGAGAGAGAGAGAGAGAGAGAGAGAGAGAGAGAGAGAGAGAGAGAGAGAGAGAGAGAGAGAGAGAGAGAGAGAGGAGAGAGAGAGAGAGAGAGAGAGAGAGAGAGAGAGAGAGAGAGAGAGAGAGAGAGAGAGAGAGAGAGAGGAGAGAGAGAGAGAGAGAGAGAGAGAGAGAGAGAGAGAGAGAGAGAGAGAGAGAGAGAGAGGTTTTATTCACAACAAGGATACAGTTGTAGGCGGAAGTCTACTTTACAATCGTTCCTTCTATCGTTTACACTCGCATTGTCCGGTATTCAGGCATACCTCTATAGTACATGCGATGACCAAACAAATCACTAAAAAGTACCATGTAAAAAAGGATATATCATACTCAATATTGGTGTTGCATACAACTGCACAAGGCAATACATAAGAACAATCAAATGTACATCAAATAGTCAGGTGTTACAATTATATATAGATATACATTTAAGACACAATCAAATGGAGATTAAATAATAAAGTAGCACACCGAGAAAACATTTAACATAATCAGTGGTTACATCATATCGCATGAAAGCATTTTTTTCTTTTAGATATTTATCTTGATTACGGGGAGAGAGAGAGAGAGAGAGAGAGAGAGAGAGAGAGAGAAGGAGAGAGAGAGAGGAGGGAGAGAGAGGAGGGAGAGAGAGAGAGGCGAGGCTTGAAAGAAAAGAGACAGATGACTAAAATGATGATGATGACGATGACGATGATGATGATGATGATGATGATGATGACGATGATGATGATGATGATGATGATGATGATGATGATGATGATGATGATGATGATGATGATGATATAGGAGGGGGGGGGGGGGGGTGATTAACGACAGAATACGATTATTGTTGTTGTTGTCTTCGCCGTCGTTGCTGCTGCTGCTGCTGCTGCTGCTGTTGTTTGAGGCTTGTACACTAATGTGTAACTGGAAAGACTGAGCCCGTCTTTCTGTAGGAACACAAGCTTCACGTATTTTAAATACGGCATTTAGTACTTCTCTCCTCTATTTTATTTCTCTATCCCTAAGCCGCTTACTTAGCACCGCACGGCCGCATAGTACAGTTAGAAGTGGGAGATTTGAAAGAAAACCTAACTTTTACACTGGATAGTAAGCTTACACTGGGTGGCACAGCAGTGTAGTGGTTTGGGCGCACGCTAGCAATGTTTCATGTTAAGCAACGTCTGGAAAGGGTTAGTGCTTGGATGGGTGACCGTACAGTACATGGAAGGCAACTACCAAACGACAACTAGAAAAGAATGAAACGAGCGCACGACACACCCCAGTCCGCACAGCTGTGAATGGATGGTACCTGGATCTGTTTACGACCAGGGACAATAAAGCAGCGAGGGAGGGAGGAACCCTCATTAAGCTGGCCTAGAGGAAAGGGAGGTCCCAACGACCGAAAGGTTACGGGAGCACTTTTACCATTTAGCGCTCTGGTGGTTTTCATTTCCCTTTTGTAAAAAGGGACAGTCATCTCCAATCTTTGAGTATGACCGTAGAAGAGTTCATTAATCCACATTATTATTGAGCTGAGAGCTCTCCTATAGGCGTGTAAGCAGCTCTTGATAACGTCACGTGGTTTCGATAGCACAGGGGACCCCTAAGAATCTTCTTTTACCACCGCAAATACGTGTTGTTGTTTTTTCTAGCAAGAAAAAAAATAGCTTGAAAAGGTTGTGGTGTGGTACAACAGCTTGATAAAAGTAGATACAACCTGGCCTTTGGAGAAAACTCCTTCAGTGTGCCAACATGTTGACAGCTAAAAAGTTTACAGGCCAATGATGGACTGAGGTAGGGAAATTAGGAAGGGAAAACAGGCGAGTACACCTCACCACCAGAAACAAAAGGGAAAAAGTTAAATGCAACTATAAAGGAAATAATAATAATAATAATAATAATAATAATAATAATAATAATAATAATAATAATAATAATAATAATAATAATAATAATAATAATACTGGATGCTATATACGCGCCTTTCCCCAAATCAATCAGGCTCAAAGCGCGGCGATCTGTACCAACATACACGCTCACCTGTCTCATCCACCCTCACACACACACACACACACACACAACAAATACACATCATCACTCAAACAGGTGGTTTTAAAGGCAGAAAGATCGCTATTGGAAGACTGAAAGAAAATCGAATTTAGATTTTTTTAATTTTTATATTAACTGCGTCCAGTACCATTATTGAAGGGGAATACAGACAGGTAAACAAACAAACACACAGGTACACAAACACATAAACAGGTACACAAACACATACACAGGTGCACAAACACACACAGGTACATAAACAAACACACATGTACACAAACACACTAACACAGGTAAACAAACAAACATACACGTATACAAGCAAACACACACAGGCACACAAACACACACACAGAGGTACACAAAGAAGCACACACAGAGGTACACAAAGAAGCACACACAGGTACACAAACAAGCACACACAGGTACACAAACAAGCACACACAGGTACACAAACAAGCACACACAGGTATACAAACAAGCACACACAGAGGTACACAAAGAAGCACACACAGGTACACAAAGAAGCACACACAGGTACACAAACAAGCACACACAGGTACACAAACAAGTACACACAGGTACACAAACGAGCACACACAAGTACACAAACAACCACACACAGGTACACAAACAAGCACACACAGGTACACAAACAAGCACACATAGGTACACAAACAAGTACACACAGGTACACAAACGAGCACACACAAGTACACAAACAAGCACACACAGGTACACAAACGAGCACACACAGGTACGCAGAGAAGTACACACAGGTACACAAACAAGCACACAGATACACAAACAAGCACACACAGGTACACAAACAAGCACACACAGGTACACAAAAAAGCAGACACAGGTACACAAACGAGCACACACAGGTACACAGACAAGTACACACAGGTCCACAAACAAGCACACACAGATACACCAACAAGAACACACAGGTACACAAACAAGCACATACAGGTACACAAACAAGCACACACAGGTACACAAACGAGCACACACAGGTACACAACAAGCACACGCAGGTACACAAACAAGCATACACAGGTACACAAACAAGCACACACAGGTACACAAACAAGCACACACAGGTACACAAACAAGCACACAAAGGTACACAAACACACACACACAGGTACACACACGAGCACACACAAGTACACAAACAAGCACACACAGGTACACAAACAAGCACACAAAGGTACACAAACAAGCACACAAAGGTACACAAACAAGCACACACAGGTACACAAACAAGCACACACAGGTACACAAACAAGCACGCACAGGTACACAAACAAGCACACACAGATCCACAAACAAGCACACACAGGTACACAAACGAGCACACACAGGTACACAAACGAGCACACACAGGTACACAAACGAGCACACACAGGTACACAAACAAGCACACACAGGTACACAAACAAGCACACACAGGTACACAAACAAGCACACACAGGTATGCACAAATGGGGGAAGTGGAGAAAGGAGAAATGGGGTAAAAATTAAAAAATTTTAAATTAAATGATAATAAAAATAAATTTATAAAATTAAATTATATAAATTTTAAAGTATATGTAAATAAAATTTAAAAAATAATACATTGAAAAAATAATACAATTAAAACAAATTAAAATAATTTTTAAAAAGTGTAATAATAAAAGACGTGGGGAGGGAGGTAGTGAAGAAGAGGGAAAAAGGGGGTGGGGGGTGAAAGGGGCAGCCTTATTTGCGTATGTTCATGCCTGAGGTCTGAAGGGTACCCAATGGTAGCTACGAGGCGGGGTTCCATAAACTTTCGGAACAGGCAGAAGGTGCGGTTTTGCCACACACCGGAGACTCGAAGATTGGAAAGAGAATGGCCAGGGAGATTGAAATGGTCCACAACCGGGGATGGATTGCCAGTAGGGTGGCGGACCGAGGTCAGATGTTCGGAGACCCTTTCCTTGAGTCCGGTAGGTCTCTCCGACATAGAGCTTATGGCAGAGGGCGCAGTGTATGATGTACACAACATTAGTAAAGAGACAGCTGAAAGAGGAGAGGGTAGTGAACTGGCCCTTGGGACCCTGAAAAGAGGTGGAATTGGAAATGTGGGAGCAGCAATTGCATCTGCGCTGCCCACAGCTGGTGGTGCCTATAGCGGATGGGACAGAGGACAGGATCCTAGAAGACATAAGCGAGTCCCGGAGACTGGTGTCACGCTTGTAAGCCACCAGGAGGAAGGGGGGGGGGGGAGTTGGAAGGTGTCACGAAGAGTAGGGGCAGACGGGAGGAGATGAAAGTGTATGAGAAGAATGTTTTTGACTACAGG
>JBAHVR010000136.1:25000-57500 GCA_036898135.1 Oncomelania hupensis
GTAGATTGATAGAACAGATTAGGAACGAGAAAGAATAAATTAATGAGAAAAACAGCAACAATGGTAATTTAAAGCACTAAATTTCTACAAAGTGGGGATACTATTTATACAGAGAATCCCGGCACCCCTACGGTGGGGGGGGGGGGGGGGGGGTGGAGGGAAGGCGTGAAAAAAGGGAGAGGTATGGGGGGGGGGGGCCGGGGCCTTTCTTCTTTGGAAGAGAGTATAAACCGAGTTCTAGTCTGTGTACGCACGCATTCATCGCACGGACTTTAAAGATCCTGACGCGCATGTTCTAGACGGGTGAGTACCGGCCATCCAACACACCCAGCACGCTCTAGGTCCTGTACTCTCTCCCATCCCCGGTCGCCCAGGATTGTGCTCAGTTGTCTGGGCGTCGGACGATGCGCCCAACGGCTGCAAGTGGGCACCTCGGGCCTCTAATGAGTTAGAGCCTTATGGGCCAGCACCTTGAGCAGCTCTTGAGCTTGAAAAGGCGATATGATAACGATTATGTTTAATTCAATTAAAATATCTAATAATGTGAGCGTAAATTATTCCATCTCTTGATGTGACACCCGATTCACATTGGTCGAACGCTACCAGAAGCATGCGTTATTAGTCGCCTCAACAGGCGATAAAGCATGCTCCCATGCTTCAGAGCACTGCTTTCTATACGCTTCAAGCTCTATAGTCACTGAAAAAGCGCAATTTCACTGCAGTGAACTCATGAAAATAGAAAAAATGTAAGTTTCGTCTCCTCTAGGGGACGAATTAGGTCAAACTGTATTAGTTTCTAGGTCAACTGTCTTTTATGAACCGTATGACAATGTTTTTGAACCGTTTGTTGACGCCGGATAGTGTCCTCACTTGGTTTCATGCAATTTAAGAATCCAACAAGGCAATTGGGTTTTTGAGACGGAAAGAGCGGAATGTTGTAGAGCAACATTCTGTATATATTTACAGTGAAATTGCGCTTGTTCCGTCACTATAGCGCTTGAAGGGTGTAGGAAGCAGTGCTATGAAACATGAGAGCATGCTTTATCGCCTGTTGAGGCGACTAGTAAAACATGCTTCTGGCAGCCTTCGACCAATGTGTACCGGGTGGATGTGAAGAAGAAGAAGAAGAAGAAGAAGAAGAAGCTGATGATGATGATGATGATGATGATGATGATGATGATGATGATGATGATGATGATGATGATGATGATGATGATGATAGAAGAACAAAAAAATAAATAAAGAGAATGAGGAGAGCAGAAACAAAAAGACGGCTAAATAATCTAGATCAGGACACTGCAAATTTGATTTCTGGCGATTTTGTTTTCTGTAGTTTTGTGTTTTAAGACGCCAGCTGCACAGCTAGACACGCACGTCATATCCGGCTTAGCAAACAACTTCCTATCCATTTTCCCGCCTTATTAAAACAAACATTATTAAATGAAATAACCTGTTCATCAGCTTCTTCTTCGTCTTTCTAGTTTTTCTTCTGCTTCTTCTTCTAGTCTATTCGTTCTTTCTATTTCTTCTTCTGCTTCCTCTTCTCTCCTTTCTTTCTTTCCTTCTTCTTCTTCTTTTTGTTAAATGAAGTAACCTTTCTTATTATTCTTGCTTTCTTTTGTTTTCTTTCTTTATTTCTAATTAAATAAAGTAACCTTTGTTTTTCTTTCTTTCTTCTTTTTTTATATTCTTTTAATTTTTTCTTCTTCTTTTTTCTTTCTTTTTTTTCTTCTTTGTTTTAATTAAATGAAGTGACCTTTCCTCTTTTCTTCTTTCTCATTTTCTTGTTTCTTTCTTTCTTTTTTTGCTTTCTATCTTCTTCAGTCTTTCTTTCTTTCCTTCCACTTCAACTTCTTTCTACTTTTTTTCTATCTTTTTTTAGATTGCTTTTTCTTCTTCTTCTTCTTCTTCTTCTCTTTCTTCTTCTGCTTCTTCTTCTTCTCCTCCTCCTCCTCCTCCTCCTTCTTCTTCTTCTTCTCCTCCTCCTCCTTCTTCTCCTTCTTCTTCTTCTTCTCCTCTTTCTTCTTCTTCTCCTCCTCATCTTCCTCCTCCTCCTCCTTCTTCTTCTCCTCCTCCTCCTCCTCCTTCTGCTTCTTCTTCTTCTTCTTCTTCGTCACTCCATGCATCACGCATCTGCTGCCTAAACTTACTAGTATGAATGGAGAGTAGAAGTGGTGAACGAGTCAGCTCCTCGTTTAGGACAGCCCCTTCAGCAACTCACTGCACTCGTAAGTCCCTATATACAAACTATTCAGTTCAGTACGAGACCAACTGTCATCAGCAATAATGTCATAAAATGATTTTGTTTAATTTTGTAGAGTTTCTTTTTATTATTATTTTTTAATTGTTTGGTTTTTGTTAAAGGAACCCACTTTGACCACGACAGATCTTTGTGTCATTCACAGTGAGTGTTACCCCACTGAAAAACTGAGATCAAACAAAATATGACTCTTTTCAAGGTATAGTTTTCTTTTACGCGAAAAAATTCCCTAAGTTTTGCGCCTATTAATAGCAACCGTCAGTCAACATTAAGCTGATGAGAGACAGAACCCATACCAAACATTGCTCGGTAAGGTTTTTCGTTTTAGACCCTACCTTAACCCAGACATCAAAAAACGAACTCTTCAAGCCGCGTGGTTCATTCAGAAATAGGGTCGAAGGTCACAGGGCTATGGTATCGATGTACCGTTAAAACAGGGGAAATCACTCTCTGACAGACCCGAGAGTGGAACGTTCAGATTTTAGCGGTTGGTGTGAGAAACGAAAGCCCATTTTATCGTTGTTTCAATGTCACAAGAATAATTTTCGGGTAAACAAAGCCTTCGAATTGTGTTCTTTTATGTTTCACCGTTTTCATGAGCATCAGAAGCAGTAAATGTATTTTAAAATAAAAGTTACATTTATTTATTTATTTATTTATTTATAGAGTGTAGGTACATTTCATTTCGATGTCTATATTGTGGATTGTTTAGACAAAAACACTGATTTTGTGGTCGTAAGTTATGATAGGATGACGATGAGTATGTGGTGGGCATAAACGCAGTGTGCGTGTGGGTGTGTATATGTGGGTGTGTATATGTGGGTGTGTGCGTGAGTGTCTACGTGCTTTCATTCCATGTGTAAATTCCCATCTCTCAAATCATTCTCACAACAGGTTTATTTTGTTGATAATTAATTATTTATGATCTTGCCTATGTAATGTGTTTTTATGCAGTGAGTATCCTGGTGGCAAAACACATTTTCCTTTTTGATGGAATAAAGAATATATTGACTTGACTTGACTTGATTAAGAATCTGTCAGTCATTTTGACAGCTTGTCAGGTTTCTGTTTGTTTGCAGTTAATAAAACCTCTCGTTTTCGAACACACACTTCTCTCTCTCTCTCTCTCTCTCTCTCTCTCTCTCTCTCTCTCTCTCTCTCTCTCTCTCTCTCTCTCTCACACACACACACACACACTCATTTATGTCTTGTTTGTTTTAAACGTTCAAGCAGTAGAACAATTTTTCTAGTTTTAACAGACAGAGTAAGAAATCTTGAAACTTAAATTGAATAGTACACATTCCCATGGATTTTACATTACATTTGAAAGAAAAAAAATAAATGTTAAAATATTTTTTACAATTTTGATGAAAAAGTATTGATCTCGCGATTTCATAAACAAAGATTTTCCTCCAGGGTTTATAAAACCTTGTAAGAATCTCCAATCGTGGTCATTAATTTTAAAGAGTTTTTAATTGCCTTTGGCATGACGAATCGCATTGTGGTGATCTAAATGAGAGTAATTAGTGATGTTAACCTTTTTTTTTTAAATGCCGAAGATGGCGGGGAGAAAGAGACGAAGAACGATTTGGGGAATAGAGGTGGTGATAATAGTGATAGTGATGATGATGTTGTCATGATGATGATGATGATGACGACGAAGACGACAATGGTGGTGACTACAATAAAACGATGACATGGTAGAACACAGACTTGTAATGTATTGATTAATTGGTTAATTGTTTTATTTATTTTCTCTTCAAGTATGGATTGAACGTCTCTTTTCTTCTTCTTTTAAAAAAAAAACAGTTTCCATTTGTTGTGGAATAAAAGATGTATTGACTTTACTTGGCTCTATTGAATGAGTTTGTGTCTATCTCTTGATTACTCGTTTCACTGACGGATTTGTTTTTCCTCCAGAACTCCTCAAAGAGCGATAAGGATGAGGACGAAAATGGCGACACGGTGGAACACATTGACCCTTATGCCAGCATCAAGATGCAAAGGGACAAAACCAAATGGATTATCTTGCATTACTCCCCTTTCAAGGCCGTCTGGGATTGGGTGATTCTGCTGCTCGTCTTGTACACAGCGGTTTTCACTCCCTACTCTGCTGCTTTCTTGCTGAACGAAGAAGAAATCAGGATGGAGCTCAACAAGGTAAGTGACTCGGATGTATATTTGATTTACCACTATTTACTGTACTATCTATGGAGGGTATAGTATGTGAGTATGGGGTTATTTTACTGTTCTTCGACATGGCTGCTTACACACCCTACTCTGCAGCCTTCTTGTTAAATGAAGAATAAATCAGATTGGGGTTGCACTAGGTATGGTATTATCTCCTCATCGGTTTTGCAATGTTCTGTGATTTGTATAAATCTCTCTCTCTCTCCTTCTCTCTCTCTCTCTCTCTCTCTCTCTTTCTCTCTCTCTCTCTTTCTCTCTCTCTCTCTCTTTCTCTCTCTCTTTCTCTCTCTCTCTCAGCGTGTACGGATGTGATTTGCCAATCAAGCATTACATTACATTACATTACATTACATGGTTATTGCTTTAGGTCCAGCGGACTCTTCCGAGCCAAATCAGGACCAGTGCCAATCAAGCAAAGAGTCAAATAAAATGTTATGGAGTACAAGGTGTATAGATTATGCCATGCCTATTTAACAATGAATATCGTAAACCAAATAACACACAGTGCAATATGTTTGTATATTTCTTCCCTAAGATAAAGAAGATTATCAAAACGCCTATTCTAATAAACAAATTATTAAATACTTATATTGAACTCAATATCTTACACTATCATGCCAATGCTTTATACATTTTACGCTCCCATAGGACGCCAGAACAAGAGTGCAGAATGCAGACGGCGGTAGAGCGGATCCTCTCGTCCTCGTGGACCTCATCGTCGACCTCATGTTCATCGCTGACATCCTCATAAACTTTCGAACGACGTATGTAGAGAATGGCGAAGTGGTCAGCGACAAGCTCAAGATCGCCATCAACTACGTGAAGGGTTGGTTCCTCATCGATTGCATCGCTGCCATTCCTTTTGACCTGTTGCTGTTTGGCTCTGGAACTACTGAGGTAGGTTCGATTGTGTGTGCGCCCGTGTTGTAGATAGTACTGTTTTAATGCCAATTCTTTGCATCATCTTGGCTTGACTTAACATGTCACAACCTGTGAAGGAGGCTATTCATGTTGTGGACATTATTATCTGTAGCAGCAGTTGTTTTGTCGCTGTAATTCCATCACCACTACCATAATCATTATCATTATCGTCGTCATCATCATCATCGTCATCAGCATCATCATCATCTGTTTTTCAATGCAACGACTGCTGCCATTACTAGGCACAAAACTACGAAATTTTTTCATTTTAAAAAAGAATTATTCCTTCGAAAGGAAAGGAATTTTTGTTGTTGTAAGCTCCTGTTTTTAGTGGGGCAACCCTCCCTGTGAATGTTAAAAGGATCTGTTGAGAGGGGGGCTCCCATTAATAAGGAATTTTCCTTCACCATTTTGATGGCTTTTTGATTTATAGCACTCGCTACTGTGTCGCAAGTTAAGCACCGTCCAGTGCGGTTAGCACTTGGATGGGTGACCGCAAAACGTGAAGCGACAAATACCAACGCCCCCAGTTGACTCAACTGTGACTGAGTACCTACTCTCTTAAGGGTGGGGAAGGTAAAGCAGCGAGGGAGAAAGATGGGCATCACCCTCATTACGCTGGCCCAAGATAAGTGTGATCTCCAACATCACGTTCCCCTACGGCCACAAGGCTATGGGACTACCTTTACCTTTACCTTTACCTTTTGTTTTTAAATTTAAAATAATCTGCTAGAATTTAAAAAAAATTATTTATCAGGAAACATAACATTTCTCTGGCAAGGCGCGTGGGAGCGTTGCTTCCAGTTCAATCCATCCATATTTTGAATATGAAAATAGTGTTTATTTGATGTAAGACCGTTCCCAACAATTGAATTCAGTTCAACAAATCTTTAGTACCTCATAAAGGAATTTTTAACAGAGGCCGAGTTCATCACTTAAATAAACAAATGGAAGTTACATTTTGTTACGTTTGAGACGCGCACGATAGATCCAATCGTTTTGTTTTCCAAAGCATGCAATAACAGAGTGTATTTACCTTTGATTTGATTTTGCGTTGTTGTTAGAAGAAGCTTAGTATAATGTTGATAATTTTTGTTGGTCGATATTATTGGAGAATGTTCTAGAATTACTTGTTTATTATCGATCGAAGCGTGTAAATAAATCTAGTGGTAGCTACGAGATTATTCTAACCCAAATAAAGTTATATGACGTAAGTCAGTGCATAGTTCTGGTGACGAATGTTATTCTGATTGGTTGATATTGCGTCACGCTGGAATGTTCGAATATTGTCTCGATTATAGAAAAACTATATAGGTGATTGATGCACTGTGCCTGAAAAGAAGGGAAAGTGAAAAAAAGCGATTAAGCGATTGTATGCAGTTGTTGATGTATGCTGAATAAAGTTGGAAAACTTCATAGGATGACTCTTGCTTTGTTGCTGAGTGAACAGGTTGCGTGGATAAACGAATCTGAGTTACACTTATCAGGATTCAAGCATCAGGGCTCAATCAACTACTGATAAAATACCAACAACAGTGTAACACATTTACAAGTTACAAGCAAATAATTATTTTAAAGAAGTATATAACGTGAACAGCATAATATATAAAAGAGACACCTACTTGTGCATACGTCGCGCGCGCGCTCACACATACATACACACACACATACACACACACACAGAGAGTTACTGACTGAATAAAAGGTAGATTAATCTTACACTGAAAATCCTTATCGGGAAGAGAGGGGACTATAAACTGATACATACATACACACTGCAGAATGATACACAGGTTCTAAACCATCAGCTTCACATTCAGTCACAGCTATACACCTTAATTGTTCTAACAAAAATAATAAAAGGTAGAATTTCTGAAAATAAAATATAAAGTCCCCAAATCTCGTGTTTTGAAGCGTTTGGCCATATTGTTATAGAACGACCAAGAAGAAAGAAACAATTAAACAGATAGTCACGGAGAAGGAGAATCAAGAAGAAATAGAAAAAGGAAACGAGAGAATAAGAATGCATCGTGATAGCGTAGATCCCAAAAGTGAATTACAACAAATTAGAATCCTGTTTGATTTGTCTCGTGATCGTGGTAATCCACAGTAAGCCGCGTTTTCGTCAATCTGAGGATTTTTTTCTCGACACTTCGTATGGATCAGTGACTGTCTGGTTCGATAACTTCTTTGGTTCTAGGTATGGAGCTGGAACCCCTCGCCCCAAAGCCTCCAACCCATCCCTACCCCTACGGCATATTCTTGTTCCCGTCTCCTACCTCTCTTATTAATGTTTGCCAACCTCTCTACCTTCCCCTTACCCCCATCCTCCTCAACCCCGCCCCCACCATCATCTTCTTTGATCGCCTTGTTTCTTTAAACCAGAGGCGACTGAGCATCGTCACCTACATTATCATCTTCTTCTCTTATTCTTTTTCTTTCTCCTTCTCCTGCTTCTTCTCCTTCTCCCCCCCCCCCTTCTTCTTTTCTCCTCATTCTTCTTACACCTCTTGTTGTTGTTGTTGTTGTTGTTCTTCTTCTTCTTCTTCTTCTTCTTCTTCTTCTTCTTCTTCTTCTTCTTCTGCTGTTGCTGATGCTGCTTCTCCTCCTTCTATTCGTTCTTCTAATGTTTATACTTCTTCTTTTCACCTACACCCGGAAAAAAATGTACTTCTTTTTTTCATCTTCTACTACTACTACTTCTACTACTACTTATACTATTACTTCTTTGTAAATATATCCATCAACTACTACTACTACTACTACTACTACTACTACTACTACTACTACTACTACTAACACTACTAACACTGCTACTATACTACTACTTCATCTGTATAACTGTATGATATTTTACTAACCATTACTATTACTATTACTATTACTACTACTACTACTACTACTACTACTACTACTACTACTATTACTACTACTACTACTACTACTACTGAAAAAGAAACAGAATAATAAATGCATGGGGGGGGAGGGGGGAAAAGAGAAAAGGAAAAATAACGATAATACGAGAAAGGAAACCCTGTGTATCATTGTTTCAAAACTACTCTTCTTTACTTGCCCCCAACCCTTACCCCCGAATCCCCCGCTACCTCCTCCCCCCCCGCGTTCCCTGCTCCCCACACGCCCAGCACACCTCACCTCCCCACAAAAATAATGTGCGCGCGATCCACACTGTATCACCAATGACCTTACTGTTTTTTCTACATCCCACCAAAGGCAACTCGTCGCGTTAGAATAACACTGGACTATTTTTCTGGCCCGCGGATTAATCCAAACTCGATACACCGGAGGAGGTGACCCGGCTGGACTCAAAGCTGTCATGTAAAGACTCGATGGAGGGCGGCAGGGACAATGGGTTGAGGGGATGATTGTTGGAAGACAAGTATGGGCGGTGGGGGTGGGGGTGGGGCTTGATTAAAGGACGGGGTTACGATTGATACAGCAAAAGATGTTTTATTCTAGAAATTTAAGTTTTATCAGCTATATCGATCGAGGACAACGGCGGCTTCAGATCTTTCGCCATCTATAATTCTCTGTCTCTCTCTCTGTCTCTCTCTCTCTGTCTCTCTGCCTCTGCCTGTCTCTCTGTCTCTGCCTCTCTGTCTCTGTCTCTCTCTCTCTGTCGCGCTGTCGGTCTCTCTCTCTCTCTGTCTCTCTCTCTGTTTTTCTCTCTCTGTCTCTCTCTTTCTATCTCTCTCGGTCTGTCGGTCTTTCTCTCTGCATGTCTCTGTCTCTTTCTGTTTTTCTATCTATCTCTCTCTCGTTTTCTTGCTCGTTTCTCTCTATCTCTCTATTTCTCTGTTTCTTTTTGTCTCTGTCTGTCTGTCTGTTTTTTTTCTCTCTCTCTCTCTCTCTCTCTCTCTCTCTCTCTCTCTCTCTCTCTCTCTCTCTCTCTCTCTCTCTCTCTCTTTCTCTCTCTCTCTGGGTTGTAGCATTATTTTGCCCCAAAATGTCAAGAATGTTGGCACGCTCCCTCTCTCCCCCTGCCTCCCCCCTCCTTCTGTTGGACTTACTTTCTTTGGCCACACGATGTCAAAGATGGCGGCAGTGTGGAGTGGGAAGTTTGTGGAGTGCTGTCAATAATGAAATCGTTAAGAGGCGACATTTTGTCCCCGGTCCTGCCTCCTGTTTGCTTAGTCTGCCGGAGTTGGTGGACCAAACAGCCAGTCAACGATCTTTAAAGGGGAGCATGTCCGGGTACCCTGAGGTCTACGTTCCTCGAAGTCTTGTGTTCTCTCAGATCTATGTTCCCCAGGCCTTTTTGTCTCTCAAATCTATAGTTTTCTAAGACTGTCTCCCAACCCACCCTACCCCACCCACACCAACACACACACACACACACACACACACACACACACACACACACACACACAGTTGCACGTTATTTATCAATAGTCGATTCAGCCCCGAGGCTTGAATCTTGATAAGTGTAACTCGAATTCGTTTATCCACGCAGCCTGTTCACGCAGCAACAAGGCATGAGTCGTCGTATAAAGTGTTCCAACTTTATTCAGCAAACATTAACAACTGCATACAAGATCGCTTTCCGAAAATCGCTACAAAGATCATCATTACAAGCAGACAGTCCATTACTTATATAGCCTCTCTGAAAACATTCGAACATTCCAGCATGACGCATTAACACCCAATCCGGAACTACGCACTGTCTTACATCATAGAACCTTTTTAGGTGAAAGGAATCGCTTAGCTATTACGAGATCTATTTTGAAGTTTCGGGCAATAATAAAATAAACAAGTAATTCCAGAAAATTCTCAACAATATCGACCGACGAAAATTATTAGCATTATCGATAGCTTCTTCTAGCAACAGCACAAAATCAAATCAAAGGTAAATACACGCTATCATTGCATGATTTGAAAATAAAATGATCGGATCTATCATGCGCGTCTCAATCGTAACACCTCCCGGGGTTTTGTGATCACTACCCCCCCCCCTTTCCGTCCCAGGTCTTATTTACCACCATGACTATGTTTTATCAAGTCTTTGTTCCACTCTGGTCTTATGTTCCCTCTTTGCCCGCCATGTTTGCGTTGCTCCACAAATATTATATTTATAACAGACCTGGGGGTAAGGTGGAGGGGGGGGGGAGGATCTGAATAAAGGAAACATGTACCTGTATATAAATCTAGTGAAACATAGACCTGGGAAAGATATATGAATGTAGGGAACATAGACCTGGGCAAATGGATATAAATCTAGGAAACAGACCTGAGGAAAAGGATATAAATCTAGGGATCATAGATCTGGGTGAAGGGATATAAATACAGGGAACATAGACCTGAGGAAAGGGATACAATCTAGGGAACATAGACTTGGGTGAAAGAATATAAATCTAGGGAACATACACCTGGATAATGTGATATATATCTAGGGAACATAGACCTGGGGAAATTGGTATAAATATAGTGAACGTACAACTGGGCGAAGGGATATAAATTTAGGGAACACTGACCTGAGTGAAGGGATATAAATCTAGGGATCATAGACATGGGGAAAGGTATATAAATCTTGGGAACGTGGACCTGGGGGGAAGGGATATAAATCTAGGGAACATACACCTGGGTGAAGGGATATAAATCTTGGTTAACGTAGACCTGGGGAAAGGGATATAAATCTAGGGCAGCATAGACTTATCGGAAAATAGACCTGTAAAAACATTAACGTAGACCTGAGAAAAAACAAAGACCTAGAATTGAAGGAAGTCCTGGTGGGGGACGGGTGGGGGGGACATTGGATAGATCCCCTTGAAAGTCTGCTCCCGACTGGGCACACCTCCCTAACCCCCCAACCCCACTCCCAACCCCCTTAAAATCATTTGTCTTCCTTCGCTCCGCTTACAAGATCTTAGGTGTGGCAACACACACAGCGATGGTTAACCAGAGGCTGGAGGATGGTGAGAGTTACTGAGCAAGACAGCGGGCGCAAGAAAACGGCCTTTACAGTTTTCTCCAGGCCGCCGGGCCCCAAATTCGTTTTTCTTCGCTTCCCCAGCAAGTGAGTAAAGCTGTTCCCGAAACTCGGAACTAGGGATGTTCATAGTTGGCAGATTGAGAGAGTCGGTGGTGAAAAACAGCCCATGACCGATCTCTTCTTTAAATCTTCTCCAGGAGGTGCCCTTAAAAACATGTTGTCCTTCCTATCCTCATCAGCAGGTTGAGCTGTTGCAAAGAAGCAGGGCTATGGATGTTCATAGGCTAGAGGATAACGAAACACGTTGTAGACAAAACAACCAGTGAAGAGTCTTTCTCTTCTACTTTTGTTCTTTTTTTTTTAGCACAGACAGCCAACTTCTACAGAGCGAAGAATATGACGAGAGTATAAACCGAGGTATAATCTGTGCATGCATGCCATCGTACCGTGCTTAAAGACCCTGACACCCATGTCCTAAATGGGTGAGTACAGTGTCAGAAACATGAGAAAAAAAAACAACAGCAAGCCAGGGATTGTGTTTACGTTTACGCATGTGTTCTGCGTATTTTACGCATGTTTCTGCGTATTTTACGCAGTTTTGAAATCCATTAACGCATTTTTTTAAAAGAAACATTGAAATCACTCAGGCTTACACAAAACGGCTTTACGATAGTCGCGGTCGGTACTTTCATTGCAAAGCCATTAAACCAGACTTTAGCTGCACACACAAGACCGCTAATTATGGTCGGATTCCCAACAAAACTCTCACGAATCGATACAAATTAAATTCTTTCGAAAATAGGTGTCATCTGCTCTTCCGCTCTATATTCAGTTATCAAAACCCATCATTAAAATAGACTATAGGGATAGGTTGTTGACCCACTTTGGTGACGACATCTACAATGACAACATTTTTGTTTTGGGGACAAATGCGCGCGGTTTTTTTCCTCATGGAGGTTCCCGGGTTCAGTGAAAAGATTAAGTAAAGAAGCTTGACATCGGTCTTGGCATTCGTCTTCATCTTCTTCTTTTCTTCCTCCTCCTGTTTTTCTTCTTCTTCTTCTTCTTCTTCTTCTTCTTCTTCTTCTTCTTCTTCTTCTTCTTCTTCTTCTTCTTCTTCTTCTTCTTCTACTTCTACTTTTTCTTCTTCTTCTTCTTCTTCTTCTTCTTCTTCTTCTTCTT
Organism: Oncomelania hupensis; assembly: GCA_036898135.1. NCBI lineage: Eukaryota > Metazoa > Mollusca > Gastropoda > Littorinimorpha > Pomatiopsidae > Oncomelania > Oncomelania hupensis. The sequence continues at coordinate 37,501 of JBAHVR010000136.1, forward strand.
CTTCTTCTTCTTCTTCTTCTTCTTCTTCTTCTTCTTCTTCTTCTTCTTGTCCTTCTCAAACTTTGTCTTCTTCTGCGTGTTACACGAGTTTGGGTTTAAGGGGGAAATCCTTACACAAACTGGCGCTAACGAATGGAGTGAAGCATCGAAAGAGCTGGACCGTTGGCGTTTAGGGGCCTTAAGAAGTGTCCAAGTTTGTGGAAGGGAACGTTTTAATTGGCAGCTTGTTGGGGGCTTGCCGTTCGCACACGTCCTCGTCTTCATGCTTGTTAGGCGACTGACGAGTAGTAGGAGGTGGAGAAAGAAGCTGGAAGAAGACAAGGAGGGTGGGAAAAGAAGGTAGAAAAAGAGGAAGATGGTAGGAAATTTTCTCCAAGGTATGCTTAGTGTTGAGACGATGTTGGTGCGTTCTGCTTCTTTGCTTCTGCTGCGGCTGCAGAATTTGGAAGGAAGGCAGGGAGGATATTGTGTGTGTGTACTGTGGCGACGGTGCTTGCGCGTAGGGAGCGAATATGTTTACCCCCTCCTACCCTCCCACCCCTGAATTAACTGGATTCATGATGTGTGACTTAAGAAAGTGCGGACAGTTGCTACGGTTTATTTTTATTTATTTATTGACCTTTTCTGATTTCGTGTATTCACATTTTCGTGTTGGCTTTTCTAAAAAAAAAAAAAAAGGATTGTTTTGCTACGACAGGTCGTACTGTATTTAATTCTCCATCGTGACTAATTAAAGGTTATATTTGTTGACTTCACTTAAGCCTTGACGTGTTGAGCTAGTAATAAAGAAGGAGGATTTAGATTCAAGACCTAACGTGGTCATATTTTCACCCGCTTATTTATTATTTATTTATTTATTTATTTATTTATTTATGTATTTATTTATTTATTTATTTATTTTAATCGTTCTTCTTTATAGCGCTTTTCCAACTCAAGAGCTGCTGACCTCGCTGGCCGATCCAGGTTCGAACTCATGCCTCCCGAGCAGAGGTGCTCACTGGCAGCCTTAGGCGCATCGCCTCATGCTCAAACAACTGAGCACCTTCCTCGGCGACCCGGAACGTGGGCAGAAAGGACCTTGCCCTTGCTTGGATGTACTTATGTAGCTGGTACTCCGAAGGCAAGGAGGAATGTGCGGCTTAGAAAATGAAGAATAACCGTACAGGTTGATACGTTTTTTTTTTCCTCGACTTCGACTCCTAAGCGTCTCATAAGTCTATGCTAATTTTGCTCGGAATGTGTGGCTAAATAAACTCTGTGCCAATGGAATCGGGGTTCATCGTCATAGTCTTCCTCATTTTCTTATAGAATGAGTTGCACGTTATGTATGGATGACTTTGGATTCCTTTTTTAAAATTCGGGGGGTGCGGCTTATACAGTGTATGTCCTAGCCTTGCAGTCCCTACAAAACGGTTAAAAAAAAAAGATTTGGGACGACAGAAAGAGTTATGGTTTGTTCTGGTGCTCCTCTGTCATTATCTTCATCGTCGTCGTCGTCGCCGTCGTCGTCAACATCATCGTCATTATCCACTTGCATTGTGCTGGCTGTGGTTGCAAAGAACTTCCCCGATGAACACTTGCTGAATGAAGAAGGTAAAGACGAAGAACTAATGATGGTGATAAATATATATATATATATCCCTGCTTCTCTTTCTCTTTCTCTGTCTCTCTGTCTCTGTCACTGTCTCTGTCTCTGTCTGTCTGTCTGTCTGTCTGTCTGTCTGTCTGTCTGTCTGTCTGTCTCTCTCTCTCTCTCTCTCCTCTCTCTCTCTCTCTCTCTCTCTCTCTCTCTCTCTCTCTCCTTTTCCCCTCGGGAATCCTTTTTTTTTAAAAACAATAATGTTCTGTTAGTTTCCTCCTACTCCTTTCTTTTCAAGAATGAAAGCTCCCACACTCACTCACCAAACCCCCTTGCATGCACGCACACATACTTACACACACGCACACACACACATACACACACAATCTCGTCCATTGTTGTATAAAACCAGACGAAATATGAGAGGTAACTCTTGTCGACAAACACTTTTGTTGGGGTTGTCGCCCTTTTTGTGAAGCAGGATGGAGGTGGAGGCGTTAGGGGGGGGGGGGGGGAGAGGGAGGGGGGGAAAAGACCAATCATTGTGACTCATGCTTGAAAGACAGCGATTCCATCGTCTTCTCTTTTTTCTCTTTCTTGCTGGTGTTTGGTGTTGATGTTGTTGTTGTTGTTGTTGTTGTTGTTGTTGTTGTTGTTGTTCTTCTTCTTCTTCTTCTTCTTCTTCTTCTTCTTCTTCTTCTTCTTCTTCTTCTTCTTCTTCTTCTTTAAGAATTAAATGTCCAGAGTACCCCTTGTTGTAGAATGCTGAATATAGTTTCTTGGAAGCTATAGGGCTAGGTTATTCTACAATGTTTTAGAATATCTGCCTGAAGATTCAGAATATGTTCAACAACACTGAAATCTGGTTTAGCGTACAGAAAATATATTTCGCCAGAACGGCGCAGTATATTATGATTCAGTCGTACGCGAAGTTTGGATGTCAAATAAGTGACAAAATTTGTGAGATTATAAGATTTATTTTAAGAAAGCTCGGCGTATCGAGATTCCGGCACCAGGATACAGTTGTTCAATAGGTATAGAAAATACAAGGGCAAAGGTTTCGAAAAGACTTACCCTAAAAGGGAAATTTGCCAAAAGGGAAGAATCTAACAGGTAGCTGTAAACTAGAAGGACAGACATAATACAAATTAGATTTGCCAACAGGGAAGAGCGTAACAGGACTGCACTATACCAAGTTGCAGTGCGGCTCCCCTAGTTGTATACAAAAAAGCGGGAAAGCGTTTTGAGGGATGACGGATGGGGCCGTAGATTGGATCTCCTGGTGGGTAAAACATGAGCAGGGCGATGTTTCAGCTTGTTTGTCGACGCCTCTCACACCGTCCATCCGTCAAAAGGACTGACGGGTACAGATCCCGAGTGTGGTCTTCCTCAGGGCTTCGGCGCCAGCCCGTTTCTTTTCACAAGCCCTGCCAGAAAAATGGGGGGGGGGGAGGGAGGGGGGATGGGGGCAGTCAGGCCTATGGCGCCAATCCGTTCCTTTTCTCCATCCGTGTCAGTATTATGGGGAGCCCGGCCGGTCCTTTTTTCTTTTGATGAATAAGGCTGCAGTAACACGATAACGCCATTGCCAAATCTTGCGAGCAGAATGTAGCCTTTGAGATTGCGAGTCCGGTGATTCCCTGGAGACATTCATTTGGAAAAGCAAAGAAGAACACAATCCTGAACATAATATATGCGGAAAAAAATTATTTGAAATGTGTTTGTTTGTGAATGTTGATATATTGGATTCTGGATACTTTCCTCACCCTCCGAGGGTCAAACTCGCGTCGTCTTGTTAATGAAAATACGGCAGCCACAAGGCAGCACCCGCGTGGACATGGGGAAGTGTTTGCGGCTGGGGGAGGGTGGGAGGGTGTGGGACTCAACGACCCGATCTAATCCTCATCTTGACCTAAAGCCACCTACAGGGCACTCGGGTGTATTTGGCTTCCATGTAGAACGTGGGCGTCATAATCTTTAATGTCGGTGCAGTGGAATGTATGCGAGCCCGGGATAGATTTCGGTTCGTACTCTAATCCTAAAGGGAGATGTGCCGACGGCTGAACACTTAACCTTCCTAGTTTCCAATACTCGGTGTATCCATCTGTACACTTCTTCTACTCTGCTGCCTTCTGCCCGAGCAACATCCCATCTCATCCCATCTCAGCGATCTCATATTTCATCTCGCTTTGTCTCGTTCGCTTCATCGAGTGCGGGCTTCAGACAGGGAAGTCAATGATCCAGAAATGGACAAATCGTATCATACAACCGATCTTTCACCTCGCAACATCTCGCATTGTTCCAGTGCTTTGGGGTCGCACTGCTTTCTGAGTTTCAGCTCGCACTTAAAGCATCGACACGCTTCATGCAACCGATCTTTGGCAACACCTCGCATGGTTCCAGCGCTTTGTGGTTCGCATATATTTTGAGTTTAGACTCGCACTTCAGACATGGAGAAAATCGGATCTGTCGCACTTCAGCAGCCCTGTTATAGTCGCACTTCAGCAGCCCTGTTATAGTTCCTAAATGGCTTTTTTTTCAGTTTCTACTCGCACTTGATACAGGGTAAATGACGATCTTATACCACCTCGAAGCATCTCGCACGGCTTCACTGCTTTTTGCGTTTGACTGGCACCAACTTAGTTCACATAATTCTAAGTTATAGTTCTATTTTAAAACAAACAAACTGGAATTTGATGGCTTGAAGAATGACTGTTCGGTTGTGGGCCTATTACTCAAAAACAGGCCATGCGACCTAGGGTTGCAAAGCATGTGTGCTGCACCACGTGTGTGTTTGTGTGGGCTCTGTACAGTCCAAAGTTACCTACTGAACAAGTGCAAGCCAAAAATCAATAAGTTTAGGTTCAGCGTATATTTCAAGCAAGGGAAAGTATAATTGCTTCGTTTATTCCACACCCTCTGAATGTATGTTGCACGTGTTCCAAAGGTACACATGCAACAAGTGCAACCCAGAACTTCATGAGTATTCAAGTTTGGGTTTATCATGCTTTAAAAGGCCCCAATTCGAAAGCTTTGTTTGCTTTTGACCAAAACCGGTTTACCTTAAAATTTGACATTAAACGATGAGAAAGTGTGCTTTCGTTGCCTAAACCAACCGCTAAATTTTGAATGTTCAATTTCGGTTCTGACAGGGAGTTATTTCCCCTGTTTTTAACGTACAGCCGTATGACCTTTGACCGCATTTGTGAATGAACCACGTGGTTAGATGTGTGCGTATTTGGTGACTGGGGTAGAGTACGGGTCTATTTTATAAACCTAAAATGGAAAACCTTACGACCAATTGTTTTTACCGGTTGTTTCTTTTACCAGCTTTGGTAGCTGCTATTTTTAGCTCCAGAATGTTGGCTGGCTAGCCAACGGCTGTTGCTATTAATAGGCACAAAAATATACGGAATGCATCTATTTTAAAAAAACAACAACTATATTTTCGAAAGATTTATTTTTTTGTAAGCTTATTTTTTTAAGTGGGGCAACATTCACGGCGAATGTTAAAAGGATCTGTCGAGGCGTGGTCAAAGTGGGCCCCTTTAAGAATGCCAAGCATGCGCAAATAATGTTTTATGTCTGCCTGTCTTTCTTTCTTTGGAAGCGATACCATGTCCTTTCATATCCTATATTATCCTATCCCGTAACTCGAAGGTCGTTGGGGCACCACAGATGATCGTTTAACCAGCATACTACATCTTTCTCTGTCCTCAACAACCCTCATCGCTTCGCTCAGTGTCAAGCCAATCCATTATCAAATGTTGTCCTCCCACCTCTTTTTATGTCTCCCTCTTCTTCTGCCTCCTTGCACCATGCCTTGCAGGATGGTCTTTGCAAGGCCTGATACTCTGGTGACGTGGCCATACCATCGGATTTTCCGTTGCTTTACCACTGTGAGCATGACATCGTGTTGTCCAATGGCTTGTGTGATGGTCTGTCGGACTTCGTTGTTGTGTGATGTGCTGGGTATAGGAAATGCCCAGAAGTCTTTTGTAGCACCTTCCCTCCATGCTTTGTATTCTTCGTTGTAGATCTGCTGGGAGGGTCCGTGTTTCGCAAGCGTATAGGAAGATGGAGATGACAAGGGAGCGCAGCAGCCTTAACTTGGAATTTAGACTGATGATCCTGTCTTTCCAAATGGGCTTCAACCTTGTCAAGGCCACAGTTGTTTGCGCGATCCTGGAGAGAACTTCCAGTCGGGATCCACTGTCTGATACAATGGTTCCTAAATATTTGAAGCTATGCACTGTGTTGAGGGATTGGCCTTGGACTTTGATGTCCATGTTGATACCATTGGTGTTGTTGGTCATCATTTTGGTCTTCTCTGTACTTATTTCCATTCCATAGGCTCTGGAGGTGGTGTCAAGCCTCTATACCAGCTATTCAATTTCTTGTTCCTCTCCAGCCAATCCATCAATGTCATCCACAAAACGGAGGGTGGAGATTGCTCTAGCGCCCTATGCTGACTGTGCCTTCGTGATCTGCAAGGGCATCTGACATGATGCGCTCTAGGAAGACGTTGAAAAGTGTTGGAGAGAGTAAGCATACTTGAAGCGCACCGATTGTTGTTCTGAACCAGTTCCCGATGGCGCTGTTGTGAAGGACTGCACTGGTAGCATTGTCATACAGGCTTTTGATGACTTCAATAATTTTAGGGGTGATGTTGTACACACTCATGGTTGCCCACAAAGCTGCATGCCAGATTCGGTCAAACGCTTTCTAGAAGTCTACAAACACATGATATAGATGTTGTTGGTGCTGTAGGTATTTCTCGCAGATTACTCTGAGGTTGAAAATCTGTTCAGTGGTACTTCCCCCTGCCCTGAATCCTGCTTGTTCTTCAGCTATGACCGTTGGCAAGATCGATTTTCCGGTTTGTATGTGCAATAACAGATTGTTTTGATTTGACTTGATTTTTACTTTGACATATCTGCATATGTTTGTCGTCTGTGTGTTCTTTAAATTCCAAAGTTATATGTTCGGAACAATTGCGAACTGAAACTCACTTTAGGAATGCGAATTGGGTTTCAGCGCACATGTAGAATGTGTATTATCATACTTTTTCGCTTTTATACATTCTTCTGTGTGTGTGGGTGTGTTTTTGAATGTGTGCACGTATGTGGGTATGTGTCAGCAATCTTGCATAGGGTGTGCGTGTAGGTGCGTGCACGTGTGTCGGTGTGTGTGTTTGTGTGTACATATATGTGTGTGTGTGTGTGTGTTTACTACCCGCTTCTACCTTACATTGTATATATATATATATATATATATATATATATATATATATATATATATATATATATATATATATATATATATATATATATATATATATATATATATATATTGTGCATGTGTGTTGTGTGTATTGTGTGTATTGTTTGTGTTTTTTGTGTGTGTTTACTACCCGCTTCTACCTTACATTCGCAACCAATGGTGCGGCCGAAACTCTTTTTGTATGCGAGTTCTGTTCCACCATTCTGGCAGAAAGGAAAACATCATTGCATCGCATACACAGCATCCTTGCATTAAACTGACGCGTGGCTCAGAAGCAAAATCGAAGATGGAAATATCTAGTTTTAACCTTTTGGCTCCCAAAGCATTTCTAACTCTGTCGTCGTGAAATGTGTTAAAGTCATCCTGCTCCCGAGCCATGTTTGGACTTTTTTTTTCACTTTCTTTCGCTCGGGAATGTTCAAGTAAGTTTAATATACCGGTACATGGTGAGATGAGTGTGTGTGTGTGTGGTGTGTGTGGTGTGTGTGTGTGCGTGTGTGTGTGTGTGTTGATGGGTGGGTGTTTAAGGAGGATTGGGAGAAGAGGTGGAAATATAATTGGATAGGAGGAGGGTGTGCGTGTAGATGTGAATGAGAAGGAGAACGGAGAGAATATACATGTATGCGGTATGTATCTGTGTGTGAAAGAGAGAGAGAGAGAGAGAGAGAGAGAGAGAGAGAGAGTTTGTGTGTGTGATTAAGTGAGAGAGAGAGAGAAAAAAAAGAGAGAGAGAGAGAGAGAGAGAGAGAGAGAGAGAGAGAGAGAGAGAGAGAGAGAGAGAGAGAGAGATAAAGAAAGAGCGTGTGGAGATTTTTGTGTTCTTTCAAAGGTATTCGAAGTAATAACGTGATGCATGTAGTTGTAAGTTGATCAAGAAAAAAACTTCTTTTCTCTTCCACTTTTTGTTGTTGTTGTTGTTGTTGTTGTTGTTGTTGTTGTTGTTGTTCTTCTTCTTCTTCTTCTTCTTCTTCTTCTTCTTCTTCTTCTTCTTCTTCTTCTTCTTCTCCTTCTTCTTGTTCTTGTTCTTCTTTTTCTTCTGCACTATATTTTACTTATTTATGTTATTTTATTTTTCTTCTTCTTTCTCTTGAATTTTTTTTTTTTTTGTTCATTACTTATTTCATCAATTATGCCTGGGGCTTCAAAGGCAAATAACTCTTAACGCGGCAAAGAGGTGTAGATTGCAGTGATCTCCCTTTCTGGTTATCAAGGATTCGTGTAATTCGTCATATTTTCCGCTTCACGAAGTTCACACCGCCCAGTTATCGCGCTTCAGTGAGAATTCGAGAGTTATGGGTTAAAAATGAAACCTTGTTACATCATGCCTATTTGTTTTTTAGACGGGGAAGAAAAGCTGGAAAAATAGCAAATATGAAAAGGGATATTAAATCTGCCCGGGGCCAAATCGTGTTTGTCTCTTTCTCTTTCTCGTTGCCTTGTTCGCTGAATATCTTCTCTCTCTCTCTCTCTCTCTCTCTCTCTCTCTCTCTCTCTCTCTCTCTCTCTCTCTCTCTCTCTCTCTTCTGTTCCCTGTCACACACTCCTATTTCTCGCCTCTCGCTCACACAGAAGAGGTACACACCAAACACAGAGGTTTACACACACACACACACACACACACACCCACACACATATACAGACATACACATATACAGGTACACACACAAACTCTCTCTCTCACTCACTCTCTCGCAGACATTCACACTCACAAAGGATGAACATTAGTTGCGAACGGATCTGTCAGCTATTGTTCCACTGCTTTAAGACATCTCTATATATAAAGTGCTTAGCCGGAAGTCCTTCTTCGCCTCTACTATAAAGTTTGTCCGGTATGGACGCTGATCTGGGCAGGTGCTGGCCGCTGCGGATCGGCCTGCTGTGTGCTCAAAACCAGCGAAATCGTTATAGCCGACATTTCCTTACCGAACGTTTAACCGTTTCTGAGAGAAATAAATAAACAAAATGTCCACAAACTGCAATAGCCTAATTCCGCGCGCTTCCATTAAAAATCAAATTGAGGTTTCAGCATGTTTTCCCATATAGACCAAAAAATTGATGGTATTTCTAGGAAGCGTTGGTAGCCTAATTGGTAAAACATTCGCCTACCGTGCAGGGCGACCGAAGTTCAAATCTCTCGCGGGACATTTTTTTTTAACACTCCAATATGGTTATTTTTCTTTTTAATTTAGGCTTTTTACCTTTAATTTATTATTATTATTATTATTATTATTATTATTATTATTATTATTATTATTTATTTATTTTTTTTTTTATTATTATTATTATTATTATTATTATTATTATTATTATTATTATTATTATTAATATATCTTATATCAAATTTTCTTTTAAAACCTTGGTGTTTTTTATGATTTCTATTTGTATTATTCTATATTCAATATTATTATTATTATTATTATTATTATTATTATTATTATTATTATTATTATTAGATTATTACCAAGGATCGGGATGGGGTGGTACGTGTAGGTAAAAGGGGGCTACGGGTAGGTTTATAGGGGCAGGGGTAGGCATAACGGGGATACGGGTATATATAAGGGGGTATGGTGATGGTCGATTCCTTTCATCCATACCTGCGAAACGATCCACGGGGAAGTATCAAGGAGGGTACAGGTAGGCTACAAGGGGGGTACGGAAGGTATCAAGGGGGTATGGGGAGGTATCAAGTGGGTTCGGGGAGGTATCAAGGGGGTATAGTGAGGCATCATGGGGGGGACGGGGAGATATCAGGGGGGGGGCGTATGGGGAGGTATCAAGGGGGATATGGGGAGGTATCATCGTCCAAATGAAACTCGCAGTCTCTCTGTCTACATTTTAAACAGCAACCTGTGTACCCTGGCTTGCAAGGGTACAAAACCACTAGTAAGACATAAGATTCTTTATTCGCTTCAAATGTCACACACAGAAGAATTTGCTTTGCGCGTCTGGGAATGGCATAAATCATTGAGAATAACAAGAAAAAACACAATTGGTCCCGACATCTGTGAATAGCTCGGGAACTAAAAACAATGATATTCATTCACTCACATCCACAAAGAATCAGCGAACCGCACACAAATGACGTCACCAAACAAAACAGAAAAAGCAGACTACCAAAAAAAAAAAAAAAAGAAAATAAAACCGCAACAAAAAAAGCATGCACTCACACACACACACACACATACGTTCAAAACTATAATAGTGGGTTTATGTTCAAAACAAGGCAAACTGGGTTCCATCCTTTCCCTTCATTACAGACCATTCCTATTCACTCAACGGATACAATAGCCTCTTGTAAGGTTATCTGTCACAACCGTTTTCATTTTTGACAAAAACAAAAGGAGAAATTGCGCTATGAAATAGTGGGTTCATTTGATACCAGTGGGTTTTTACACATGCATATTGGACATCTGGGTTTCTGTGGAAAAACTGGGTTTATCACACACACGGACACAACCAAAACGTATAAATGGCCAAGGTTGCATTTGCAAGATTTTCAGTACGTGAGTGCAGTACACTGACACTTTTAGTTTAATTCAACTAATGAAACAACTTTTACTATTGCTCAGAATTTCCTCTGATTTTGTTTTTATAATTTCAATTACAATATTTTCAGTTGATATATAGGCTACTGTATAGAATTAGAGCTGTTATTGAAGGATAGACTTTTGCCATTTACTTTAAGAACTGGGCGGTAGCTCAGTGGTTAAAGCATTGAACTGAGAACCGAAAGGTCTGAGGTTGTTACAGTGTACCTCTGGATAGGTCAGTGCATGACCCTCTTTTTCTCCCCATAGCCCAAAAAATAAATTATTAGCTGGTGTCAGTAAAAATCGAAAAGAAAAATTCGGCATTAAGCAAACATTTTTGTCATATTTACTTTGCTTACATTTACTTTGTATTGTATGGTTTTAAAGTTGTTTTTATTTGAATCCAGACTGGAAGATCTGCAAAAAAAAGATATCTTGTCGTTCTCAAATGTTAACTGTGGATAATTTTTTCATGTTCAATTTATTACTTTACTTCCAGATTTAAATCAAATCATTGAAGAAAAGGCAAGAAGGAGAAAGAAGAAAAAGTATGAGGAGTATGAAGAAGAATTAATAGAAAGAATGAGGAGAAGCGTGGAGAAAAAGCATAAAATCTCCAGAGGAAAAGAAAGAATGAGAAGGGTGGAAAAGTATACAAATCTTCATTGGAAAAGAATAGGAATGGAAAAATAAAAAAGCAGAGAATTGGTAATGTAAAACAAACATATGAACAACATAACACAGACATAATTTGTTAACATTTTTATTTTGAAAGTGTCTAGTAGAGCATAATTTGTATATATTATTATTACTTTTTTATCAACTTCATTTAGTTAAGTTTTACATAAATTGTTTATGGTTTCCCGTTACGTTAATATATTCTGAATAAGGATCAATTGAGTGCAACCACTTATAATTCGTTTTTTTTCCCAGCACCTCAAAGGTATAATAAAACCATGTGAAGAGCAGAATATTATTATATAGTCATTAGTCTTGACATTGCTTTTTGATGAACAAGAACCCCGAGAATAACATATGTATTAACTTGGCAAAGAAATATAATTTGGTACTTTGCCAGATTAATCCACGCTTTCTCTTAAGTTTAAGACAGAAATCTACTACATAACAAAACGGGCCTAAAAACTAGTCTACACAATACAGAGCAGTAAATTTCCAGTACTTAATGACAAGTAGCACCTCAAAAAGCTTTGAACATGATGAACACCATCAATCACTGGAAAGGCAAGTCCATATGACTCACATGCTCCTTATGGAACTCCCAATAATAACACAAAAATGAGATGCCAGAAAAAAAAAGTTAAATGATTGAAACGGTGGGTTTAAAATGCAAAGTTAATACAAGCTTTGATATTTCGATGCTCTTGACCTTGACCTCCAGCTATAAATGCACTCATGTACGATAAAATAAACTACAGCAAAAGATTTTATTATTTTGGACATCTCCAATGACCTTCACCTTGGAGCAAGGTTGACAAAATATGCATGTGCGTCTCATTGATACCTATCATGCATCAAACAATCTGAAGTTTAGTTAATATTAATAACTTAGGATTAACAAGAAATTTTGTGGAAAATTGACATAGCTTGACTAACATTTGTTGAACCTGTGACCTTGACCTTGAAGTGTAGTCATTCAATCACTGATAATTTTCGAGGTCTCGTGTAATTAGCCACTTTAAAGTTTTGCACAGATGGAAGGCAGACAGACAGACAACATTAACTGAAGGTCCCGGGTTCAAGCCCTGGCCGGGCCATTGTGTTGTGTCCCTGGGAAAGACACTTTACTCCTGTTTTCCTTCTCCTTCGGATGAGAGTATAAACCGAGGTCTAGTCTGTGTCGCATGCATTCCATCATAACGGACTTTAAAGATCCTGACGCTCATGTCCTAGACGGGTGAGTGCCGGTAACAAGAACACACCCAGCATGCACTTGGTCCTTCTCCTCCATCCCTGGCTACCCAGGATTGTGCTCAGTTGTCCGGGCGTCAGACCATGCGCCCAAAGGCTGCGGGTGGCGTCTCGGGCGGTTTGAGTTAGATCCTGTATCGGCCAGCGCCTTGATCCTTAGGCTAAGGCGCCTTACAAATGACGAACATTATTATTATTATTTAAACATGCAATTTTTTACTATTTAGGACTCATCTTGAATAGATTTGCAAACAAATTTGAATATATATTCTATATCTAAACGATTCATGGCACTTGGTTCACACCCTGGAGAACGGGGTAGCACTGATGGCAGCAACAAAGCTGATGATGGGGATGTTGTATGCATTTCGGTCTGCTGGCTTTGACGCCTTTTTCTAGCTTGTTTCTTGACTGAACCTTCCGATTGAATTAGAGTCTTTAGAATCCTCATGCTGCTCTTCAGCCCTCCTGCGAACAAGTAGCAGCATCAGAACACAGGGTTTAAACAACAGAACAAATTCAGCGGCATAAGAACATTTTCAAACCAAGGTATGAGGATGGTCAAAGGGTGGGGTGGTGGGCCTGGGGTGGGAGAAGGGAATGGAAGTTGAAAAGAGTAGAGGCTTAAACTGGCTCAACTACAAAAAGGGATTGACTGACAATACTGTCTACTGATTCATCAATGAAATATTATATTCTGGACTTTAATTTTCTTGTACATGAATGTACTACTCACCCTCTTTAAAGTGTAAAAGAAACAAGCAAAACACATTTAAAGTTTAGGGGGTAGAGGTTGGGGAAAAAAGGGCACAAAAGCCCGGAGGAAGTGGGACAGCATTTTTTCCCACTAACCACTTCGACACACTAGCTACTAGCAACCAAGTTATAAAATAGTTATAGAAACTCTTATGCTTACTAGCTACTCTAAATAATAATAAAAAATAATACAGGATGCTATGTACGCGCCTTTCCCCAAGGCTCAAAGCGCGGCGATCTATACCAACATACACGCTCACCTGTCTCATTTACCCTCTCACACACCAAATACACATACATCACTCAAACAGGTGGTGTAAAGGCAGGGAAATCGCTATTAGAAGACGGAAGAAAATCGAATTTTTTATTTTTGAAATTTTTATATTGACTGCATCCTGTACCATTATTGAAGGGAGGGAGGAAACCGGAGTGCCCGGAGAAAATCCTCGGTGACCTCAATAGTCTCGTACCTAAGTCACATACGTTCGCCCCTTGCGGGAATCGAACCCGCGACCTTCGGCATAGGAAACCGGCGACTTATCAACTGCGCCACGAGGCCACCCCATGAAAGCACAAGTACAAAGGTTCCTCAACATGCCTGCTTTTTAAAATCCAAAGCATACCTATACGGGGTGGCCTCGTGGCGCAGTGGATAAGTCGACGGTTTCCTATGCCGAAGGTCGCGGGTTCGATTCCCGCAAGGGGCGAACGTATGTGACTTAGGTACGAGACTATTGAGGTCACCGAGGATTTTCTCCGGGCACTCCGGTTTCCTCCCTCCCTCCCTTCAATAATGGTACAGGATGCAGTCAATATAAAAATTTCAAAAGTAAAAATTCAATTTTCTTCCGTCTTCTAATAGCGATCTCCCTGCCTTTACACCACCTGTTTGTGTGATGTATGTGTATTTGGTGTGTGTGAGGGTAAATGAGACAGGTGAGCGTGTATGTTGGTATAGATCGCCGCGCTTTGAGCCTTGGGGAAAGGCGCGTACATAGCATCCTGTATTATTATTATTATTATTATTAAACAACCTGAAAAGCCCAGAGCGAATTGTGTACATTATAATAATGTAATCTGCATTTCATGTGCCCCATTAACAACTGTAAAATTGAGCTAAAACTTTGATCTTATTCAACAAGGATGTCTAGCTCTGCCATGTACACTAATGTTTCCACCCCCCCCCCCCCCCATTCTCCTCCCTCATCCAAGCTCTCCTCACCTCCCCCTTTGCAATGTAGAAACAATATACCACCAACACCTTGTGTTAGCAGGTCACAGTTTGATCTGAGGCGTGGAGCTGCCAGTTGTTAACTGCTTTGCTGTGGCACCGATTTTATACAGCAATCAATGAGTGTTTTTTTCAAAGCGAACAACAATATTATAAAATTCAATAAGTACTGACACACACCAGCTGTCACCTGACGAGTACAATGAAGGCGATGAAGATGTTGATGGTGATGGAGTGGGACGTCTTCCTTCCAAACGCCTCCTGGGTCGTCGTCGGACTACAGCGACTTCTCCGCAACCGGATAAACTCGAGGCATAACAGGATGTTCTTGGAAAAAAAGGAATAACAGAATTTATTAAAATAATTATGCTTACTCAGAATTACAGCTAACAATTTGGGAAATGGAGTAGATGCAGATCTGAAAATGGTGCTCTAGCTATTAATGTGGACCCCACTGCAACAACGAGACAAATGACAGGGGTCTGAGACTGTTGGAGTTTGCCAGATACAACAATTTGATACTGGCAAACACGCTTGGTCTCCACAAAAAATCCAAATGTTAAGCAGTTTAATGCATCAATCAGTTTTCACATATTCTATTTCCCTTCATCCAAGGAAAACAGACAGGTGAACCATAAACCAAAAGCTATAACTTATGTAGGTAACGGCAGCCAAAATTTTGTATTTTACTGTTTGTTGCAACATGTGTTGTTTTTTTTATTACATCAGAACACAAGGAAAATACAGAAAAATAAAAGTTGCAGTATAATAAACGGTACACGTTAAAAGCTTATTGTTTTTTATTCTGATAACATTGCATTTTGCCTACTAAAATTGTTATTCTGCAAAAATATTTTTAAACATTTATTTAATCAATCTACATATGAATAAAATAACACATCAATACCTCCCTTATTTACTTCTTGTACTATCTTCACTGACCGTCTTTTTTGTAAATGAGAAAAAATGCAAGTTTTGAAAACCCCAGTGTGAACAAAGGAGACATACATTTCTCATGGTAACTGTTTCAATGTTCAAGAGACTTCACAAGACTCTTCATTAATATCAGATACAAGGACGCTTAAAATGCAGTAAATTTATTTTTGTGTTCTTCAAAAAGTAACAAACAAAAATGCAGACCCTGTGTTGACAATCGACCACAACATCCACACGAAAATTGATATGATTTTAAAAGTACAAAAGCACATTGAAAAAGCTTGAAATTTTAACAAGGGAACATTTTAAAGCCACATCCTAGCAGCACAAAATATAGATTAAAGAACAATTTACAGAGACAGAAGGACAAAATACAACTGAATAAAACGAAAAAACACGTACCTCCATCTTGCCAGACGGCACGTAGCGTGTGGCGTTCCGAGTTACTTCCCCTGACAGTGCGTGTATTCGACTGGTTGACCAGCGGGAACACACATCGCGGAGTGTTAACTGGCTCAAACTCAAAGTTGACTCAACCGCAATTGTGGGTTTCTCGCTCAGACTTTGCGTATACACTTTTTTTTGTTATTCCTATTGCAAAGCCGGTTTTAAAAAAAACTGAGTTTCAGATTTTGGAACCCAGTATTTTTTTAAACCCAGTTGCACGTAAGTGTAACCTATGCATAAACCCACTGTTATGGTTAGGTACGTACACACACACACACACACACACACACACACACCCACACACACACACCCACACACACACACACACACACACACACACACACAACTCCCCCGACTATTTGAAAGCATTTGCAGATACGTCTGGAAATACAAAAAACAAGCTACAAAGAATAAACTGACAACGGTTGATTAAAGAGACACCTCACCTGTAGTAATCTAGCCGTTGAGAAGATAATTACAGACAAGCTTATTGCAGGTTATTTCACCAATGCGATACAGTTTATTTTATAGTGTAGCATTTGTAATGACAACACCACTCTTGACCACAACTCTAGGTAGTATGATCATAAACATACGTTTATGCAGCCACCTGATTGAGGTGAAAGCACTCCGCTAAGCGTATAAGCACAACATTTTGAGACCGTCGTCGGGAATGGGTGCCAAACCGCTGCGAAGGCAAGTGGACGCCACGACAGCGTCGCAGTAGACGAACAGGCACTGGGTGTGTAGGCCTAATGAGCCAAAGTGACGCGTTGAGTCAAGCCTGGTCAACACATTTTGATTACTCACAGTGGAGAATTCATGCAGCACATTGCGAGCGTTGTGGCCAAGTGGGCTAAGGCGGGACTAAACCTTGTCCACAAGCCAGAAACCAATGGTGTGGGTTCGATCCAGCATCTGAGCGTTATGTTTCTCCGATTATTTACTTTCGACTCGGGCAACGTGTCGGGGGTTTTCTCCGGGTACTCCGGTTTGCTCCCCCCCCCCCCCCCCCAGCAAAAATTTCAAAAAATTCACAAATAATGTTAGGTAGGTAGGTAGGTAGGGTTTGGGCGCGCCACTGGCTGCGACTACGCCGCCTTCCCCGGGGGAGGCGGCCCAGAGTTTCCCGATAGAAAGGGATAATAAACTGTAGCACAAAAAAAAAAGAAAAAAAAGCATCTCTGCGAACAAAGAAGCTTGTGCAGTCACCGTGTACGCGTGTGTACTCTACGCTAATACGACCTGTGTTTCATTGTGTGCGCTTGTAGCGCTCAAAAGACATATTCCGAGGGAGTTCAGTCATGCACAGTTTTATTAAAGAGTATATTTATTTATTTATTTATTTATTTATTTATTTATTTATTTATTATTTTACTTTTTTTACAGCGCTCGGAAGCGACGTTAAGATTTTAAATTTCGAAACTATTAGCCACACCCCTCCTTCCCCAACAAAAAAAGAGGTCTGAATAGAAGAGAAGAGAAGAAGACAAGAGAAGAGAAAACTTCATTCTCTCGTTTAAGAAATGACAATGCTGAATGCAGACAAACAAGAAACAAGAAGCATTACATTGAAATAATAACGTAACAATATACTAATAATATCATTGTAAGCAAATAGTACTATTTCGCGCATTTTAGACCTTTTTTCGCATTTTGATCCAAGGCTTCTGATTCACTTTAAAGCCTATTTCGCTGACGTGCTAGGAAGTTGAAGTTCTAAGCGAACATTTGAAATGATGATGCGAAGGCTTATTCCAGGCAATTTCACTTCTATTAAACAGTTTTGACCTTTGTTTACTTTTCTTTTCTTTGTTTAGTTTTATTAATACAAACGGCTTGCGAGGTACAAACTGATCATTATGGAAATGCCAAACGACCGCTTTGAACTCTGGCAATCCTCCTTGGAGCGACGGAAATCATGTTGTTCCTCTTTGATGGGACGGAGGGAAATCTTTTAATTTCTTTTTGAAGCCTCGGAAATCGTTTTCTTCTTTCAGCGGTGGGAATAATTATTTTCTCATTAAATAACGTTTAATGTTGTTCTTTTTCTCGTTCACACCTCTCCCCCCCCTTCTCTCCTCTTCTCAAAGGATCCTCTGCTGTCGACACATTGCTTTGAAGCGGAAATTGACGGAACTCCTATATTCGCGAACTTTTAGTTCAAGGATTTGCTCAAGATGTGCTCACTAAGTATGTATGAGGGTGAGGATTAATATATTGTTGTTTTATATAGTGCACTCGCTGGATAATCAACGCGCTGGCTGCTGAGGCCCGACGTGGACATTGGATTACACTTTACTGACGTCAGAATCCAAACCGAAGATGACAAAGTTGAGAATGAATGTTTGCTGCGACCTAGACTCATAGACCGACTTAAGTCGCTATCTTGCTGAGATTCAGCATAAAACGAAATAAGAGGTTGCTGATGTCGCGATCAAAGCCAAGTCGCGCTTGGTGCAATCGTGTGGTCTTTCATAACGCTGTAAACCCCTGAGCCACATTTCCTCGTGTTCTCCTTCCCGTGAGAGTATAAACCGAGATCTAATCTGTGCACGCACGCATTCCATCGCATGGGCTTTAAAGATCCCGACGCTCATGTCCCAGACGGGTGTGTGCCGGCTACACAAATACACCCATCACGCACTAAGTCTTTTCTTCCCATCCACGGTGGCCGAGGATTGTGCTCAGTTGTCTGGGCGTCAGACTATGCGTCCAAAGGTTGCAGGTGGGGGCCTCGGGCGGCTTGAGTCAGATCCTGTATGTATCGACCAGCGCCTTGAGCGGCTCTTGAGCTGGAAAAGCGCTATATAAGATTGATGTAATAATAAAAAATATTAATGATAATATTTCCCTTTTAATCAATACACAAACGCACGTGCGAACACACACCTCACGCACACACACATATACGCACGCACAGACACACACTCACACACGCACGCACGCACATGCAGAGAGAGAGAGAGAGAGAGAGAGAGAGAGAGAGAGACCACGCGCACACAAAATCACAGACGCACGGGCGCACACACATTTTCGTATTGCGTTATTGATGCAAATAATGTACAGCACAGAGTGCACAAACACGGAATACATCCTAACATCGTGTAAAATGCAATGGCATCGAAGGCAAAATTATGGATGACATCAAACGGATCCAAAAACTGTAGGTCTTACAACAAACAGTGCGACAAACACACATCCTGTTGTGCATGTAGATGGACAGACAGATAAACGCACATACATGCATACACACACACACACCCTAACCCTAACTGTAACAAGATATTTGCTGTAGCAAAGAAACAACACTTTTGCACTAAATAAATATCAAGTCCAAGTGATGCAAATAATGTTTGGAAAAAAAGTTAATGAAATGAAAAATGGATTTCAGTTATGCTACAGTCACAATAGACGCACGACGATCGCGCGACGTGTAAATCGGGCGATTTGCGCGACGATCGGGCGGCGGCAGCGCGGTGAATCGGGCAAATCGCAGCGATTTTCGACGTCGGCCGAGCGTCGGTGACGTTTTAACGCGGAGTTAAAATTTTGCGATCATCGCCGCGATTGTCTGTGTCGTCCGGGCGTCGGGCAAGCGCCGGCCGAGCGTCTCCCGATGTTTGGGCGATGATCGGAAGATTTTTTGTTAATATATATAAGGCCCCGGGTCTTCATCCCGGCATTTGCAACTGTTGCTGCTGATGCGAGATTCCAGTCAAGACAGGATGTCGATCCCCCATCAACGACTGCGGCAGCTTCAGTTGCAACTAGAGCTGGAACGAGCACGTCTGCAGTACGCCCGACTGGTGCTTGCTGTGAGCAAAGAAAGGTGGTGGGTGAAACCGTGGCTCCAGAGGCGCATCATGCATGGCCAGTACGAAACGCTCTTGCAGGAGCTGATGCAAGAATGTCATGGCGACTTCAAGTCATTCCTGCGGATGGAAGTGGAGATGTTTATGGAGTTGTTGAATAGGGTGGCCCCCGTCATCGCCAAGAACATGAGATACAGAGAGCCCCTCGATCCAGGCCTCAAGCTAGCAATTACCTTATGGTACCTGGCCACCGGAAACAGCTTCCATTCCCTTGCCTTCGCCTTTCGTGTTGCACACAACACGATATCCTTGTTTGTGCCAGAGGTTTGTGAAGCCATCGTACAGATGTACCAGCCCGAAGTCATCCGCACACCAACGAACCCACAGGAATGGCAGGCCATAACGGATAGCTTCTCCTACAGATGGAACTTCCATCACCCCTGCGGTGCCTTAGACGGGAAGCACGTCAGAATTAAGAAGCCAAGGAAGTCTGG